>JARUPZ010000026.1:7236699-7249199 GCA_031213475.1 Nereocystis luetkeana | reverse complement strand
GGCTATTATATAGGATTTAGTGTACAATTCACCGCTGACTCCTTCTTGGCCCAATTTTCATTGGTTTTATGGCTATTATATATGGTAGGATGTAGTGAAGCGTTCTCCAAAAAGTGAGTTTTATGTCGTTATTGGGCACTGCTGTACCGCTGTTTGTGCACGTGTTGTTGTTGTTGTTGTTGTTGTTGTTGTTGTTGTTGTTGTTGTTCTCACATTAACTCACAATACAATGCAGTCCGTGGTCGCAGGACAGGCTCCGACAACTCTGGAGTGGAAGAAATACCTCAAGTAAAACAGAGGCAAAAACAAAAAACAAGCATACGCACTCCACCACTGCGGGCACGTGTATAATGCACCAGGTACTACTATATATTCATACTGCTGTGCGTACAGTCAGTACACATGAACATACATGTAAAACAGCGCAGCAGCCTGCGCCAGGTCAGTCAAATCGCTGGCAGTACGAAGTAAGTCCTGTTCCGCTACGCATTGACGTGAGAGTCTATGACCGCGTACGCAACCACTTGCTCAGTGATATAGCAGCAGTAGGAGGCACCAGGTACGTGGTGTGAGAGGGGAGAATATGTTGGTGACTGCTGCGCACGGCCCTCTTTCGGACGTGAAAGGGGGGGATCGACGATAAAAGATAAGTGGTGAATAGCAAGTAGTAGTACCGCTGTACCTGGTACACAACATCGGCCATCATACGAGTATATATACTGCGTGTGATTGGGGGAATATGCAAACCAATGCGATGTGGTGACCGAGTTATAATAATACAACGCAAAGAGTCATAAAGGCACGGGTGCAAACCTCGTCCAACCCCCCTTGCCGGCCGCTACACAGGCGCTCACGCATCGCGCCCATACATAGCTCGTCGACGGTTGACAAAACTATACCCAGATCTCCAAGGAAAAATTAAAAAAAAAAAAAAAAAAAAAAACATTACCCCTTTTATATTATTAGTGCCGCAGTCCCGTTTTGGGGGGGAAATACTTATAGTTTGAGTGCTTTATCCCCGTTTATGGGAGTGCGGTGCTAAAAGGGCTCGCGATAATGTAATTAATACCTGGTACGAGTAATACATACCAGGTAATAGAGCTGTCATCGTTTTCAGTTTTGGTCGGTAAAACTCGGGGTATGAACGTAATGTTGTTGTTGTTGTTGTTGTTCTCACATTAAATCTCTGACGAAGGAGACCGTGGTCACACAAAGGTGCTGGAGCCCTATTAATAGGAAGATCCGAAAAACGAAAAAAATCGAAAATTCGGCTGCCTCAAAATACACGAGACGAAGAAAGCGCACACGAGCTAAAACCAATGTGCAAACTGAACTAACAGGGCCGCGGGTATATCCTCTCAACTACAACATAGAGTACCCCCGTTCCCACCACTAACCAACTCGTGGCTGCTGACTACAGCGGATGCTGTCTGAAGTGCTGCCTGCATATGTATGAACACATGAGCAGGCAGGTACGTTCGTGAGCAAAGATGTCAGGAGACAGGAGACAGGATTTTCAACCTGACAAGACCGACAGCAACTTTAACTTTTGCCTCGACATGCCTCCACCGACACCAAACTACTACCAGGTACCAGGTACCGGGTAGGTTTTAGTTTGGAACACTCGGCCCTAGACCCTTGACCCTTGAAAGCGCACCATTGGCCTTGGTTGACACGTCTTGTGCCGTCTTTGTTTGTGAGAGTGTATCATCGCAATGAGTGCACAGCAGCTGCAGTGCGCAGGTTTACGTACGATGCAATCGGAGAGCCTTTGGCTGTTGGTACGAGTATATCATACTCGTACCTGGTACTGCTGTAATTTGTATTTGCATTTATTTCCACTCCTCCTGTAAAAAGCACCACCACCACAAGAACATGAGCACTGGAACAGACACGTTGCTGTCGCCAGGGGGGGGGGGGAGCTGACCTGAACAAGTCCCCGACATCTCCTCCACCTCTTTCCGGCGTCCCCTCCTCCGCCTCCCGGTGCGGCCGCTGCGGGGCGGCTGTGCTGGTGCTGGTGGTGGTGGGCCTTGACCTTGCCTTTCTCAACAGCATCCGCCGCGCCAGCGGAGACTCCGCGCTCGTGCTCTTCTGTTGAGCAGCTTGGGTTTTCGCTAGCCCACACTTTTTGGTTGCTGTTGCTGCGGCGGCTGCGTCCGACCTCGTTGCGATCAACCCCGGAGCGATCGAGGGTCCTACGAAGCCAGGCACGGGGCGGTTGCTGCCGTGGCTGCATCGGAACGCTGTCGCAACTGCTGTCACTGCCATGAGGACCGCGACAATATGCAGCGCGATTCTGGCTCGTTTGATCTTGATCATGGCTGCTGCTGCTGCTGTCTGCCTGCGAGACTGGCTGGGCCTCTGCCTGGCCTGGTCGGTGCAAGCCCAAAGTTCGCGGTGCAACTGCGTTCTCCTGGGGTTCTTGTGTGCCTTGCCCGGCGGCCTGCGCTTGAGGTTTAGATGGAGACGGACTCTGTGCACTGCTGTTGCTGGTACGTACCACGTAAAAGTTGATGTCTGCGCAAGTAGGGGTTAGAACCATCTATTCCCCGCACATGAAACGCCTTTTGGTTCTGCAGAAAGGTTCTCCCCCTGTATCATCATGAAGGATCATGAAGAATCTAAGAATGGTTCTGCTGCGCTGGTTCTCAATTATCAAGTCAATATTTTCTGCACGGATTCACTCCTATCATACACTCTGTGCCACACCATCTACAACCCACATCGCAGCACCCAGCCGGCCAGCCACATCCACCTATACCACCATGAAACTCGCCCTGTTCCTCCCTCTCCTGACCCTTGGTGAGTTGATCAAGACGAGTGTGATGGCACAGGAGATAGTTTTGCGCATGCATGATATGTTGATCAAATAGCACGGTTTCTCAACCGAAAACATTTCGAGAAATCGGCAATCTGGCGCGCCGGCTCTCTTCAACTTGAGAGACAGGGGCCGCGACCCTAAGGTTCGATGCGAAGCGCACCGCCCAGCGTGCAGCGTGCGCTTCCACGCGTTGACAAGGCAAGAGTGCCTGCCTCTGCGCTGCGCTGCCAGGAGGCTGCGGTTGTTGCTGCGGCCACCCACGTGCCCCGCCGCGCGATAGACACGGTAAACTTGATAAATTCTTCCTGGTACAGAAGTACTTGTAGTACCGATATGATGTAGCCTAGACACACAGCGAGACCCTGTGACTGGCTTTCCCACCCACCTGTTGTTGTATTCGAACATCAACAGGAACACAAACAACCGATGAAGATCTATTTTGGATCATTTGGATATACCTGATACTGCTGCCTCGGTACTGCTGCTGCTGCTGCTGTACTCATGTTATTATCAAATACCCGGTACTAAATGTACTCATAGAGGAGCTAGCTCTCTCTGGCTGCATCTAGACTATGTCTACGCACTCGCTGGGAGACACGTGCTTGACGTCGCGATACAGCAGCAGTATGATGCGTATAATAGCGCACCCACCCTTCCACTGCTATTAATAATATACCAGGTATTTGAAAGCGTCAATCTCCTTGCCGCAACATGGAGCAGTACGTATCATGAATAATAAATTAATTAGCTTAGGAACCGCCAAGGAGGAAGAAGGAACAGGGAAGGGAGGGACGACAGACCCACACCGATGGCGTGGGGATGGAGCTTGGATGCAGTTTAGGATTTAAGGATAGAACGTAATGAGAAGGAAGGAGCAAATACAGCAAATAGAGTAGACAAGCCTAAAGTTGGCACAGAAGGGAGGGAGGTAGACTTGGTGCATGGGTTTCCTTTTGTTTCCGAGGTTTTCTTCTTTCGGGAAAGTTATGAGTGATCCATGTTGAAGATCATGCTGCACACATTGTCGGATGGCAAGAGAAATAATCATTATAATATTAAATGTAACAAAGCACGGGTTTCGAATCGGGCAAATTTGTGCATTACCTTTTGTCTTTCTTTCGCCGCGCCTTCAGAGGGGCGGAGATTGTTATATACGGAGTACCTGGTATAAGGATTTACCCTGGCCTGGTTAATCGATCGATTTTTTACCCCTATAGCTCAGTAGGTAACACCTTGCCAATAATATTAATAGTATGCTGCAAGGTACATATCCGAGAAAATGGTCGTGACCCGTGACACTTCTGATGGTGTGTTATTAGGCGATTTGGTTGCTTACTATTACGGGGGACCATAGTAAATAGGATCAAATGTTGTAAGTAAAAATAGGGAAATGTTGAGGTTTTTGTGTGAACCGTAGGTCCTACCACAGGTACCAGGGCATTACCTATGGTCCGAAATACGTAACCAGAGGTACTGGGGACCATAGTAAATAGGACAAAATATTGTCAGTAAAAATAGGTAAATGTATACCAGGTACCTGGTAGTTTTTTTTTGTTTATCATAGGTCCCATTTATTATGGCCCCCCGTAATAGTAGAATGTACGCCTGGCAAAAACAAATTAGCTGGAAAGGACTCACCGGAAAGGTCGCCGCTCATATTACCCAGCCCCCGGGCACACGAAATATACAAACCAGTACGATTCTGCCAAACTATCAACTCCGATTTCGGTTTCATCACCTGTAGAAACAAACGTGGGTGGTTTTGCAGCTGCACTGGCAGCCAAAAAAACACAAATTCAAATTAGATGGGCCTCTAATTTATACCTGGTATAGTATAAGCACTTCATCCCCGAAACATCCTTGAAACTTTAATACTGGTTTTGTTATACTAACGCGCAAGGTATTCACTGCAAAAAGATCTATTGATAATTTTGAAAAGTGCGGTAACTCTGGTAAGTCTTAACCCTTTTAGAACCGCAGTCCCGTTTTGGGGACAAACTACTTGAAAATTGAGTGGTTTGTCCCCAAAACGGAACCGCGGTTCTAAAGGGGTTAACTACTGCAGGTGCTGCCTGTACTTCGTCGCAAAAAACGTGGCTGCATTGACCGCGTTCGATGTATGTGCGCTATCTATCATCGACAAGGTACGGTAGAATCCCGTCCTCCTCAAAAACCGTCGCCGCTAATTTCACGGTGGTTTCTCATTTGTCCCACTCACTCGCTCGCTCGCTTTGTATTCTTTTGTTTGTTTGTTTGTTTGTCCTGTCCTTGTTTCTTGCCCTCATTGTTGGCGTCATTTCAGCCGATGCCGCGCTCAATTCTGCGCCGTCCAACGGTTGGTTCGGTGGCCGCGGCGGGCTCGCCTTGGTCGTCAAGGGAAACAAGAAGAGCGGTAAGCAACTACTATGTAACACCTGCGTTGATATTATACACGTTTGATTGAATTCGGATGAGTCGTTCACGTTTATAACACTACTCGAGATGCCGACTCGCATGCATAGTGATGTATTACGGGGGGCCATAGTAAATAGGACCAAATAGTATGGCTAAAAATATCGAAATATGTAGGTGTTTGTGTGTACCCTAGGTCCTATTTACTGTAGTCCCCCCCCCGTAAGAGTGACACTTTTATATTCATACCTGGTACATGAAGTTGAAATAATACCCACTTCGAATAAGCGTAGCCTCGTCCCCAAAGACCCAATATTGCGTAATGAACGTTCTCGCATATATGGGGAGTCCAATCAGAACAAAACGGTTGTGGTAAACGGCACAGCGACATGAATTCAACCCCGTTTTCATGACGCAACTGACATGGAACACCTAACAATATGGTGAGCGTTGCACAAGAGCCCTTTTTTCGATCAGAGGTGTAGTTGTTGAGCTGTGCCCGCTCGAAAACAGACATCTCACTTGGCAGCCAACTACTCCACGGCATCAGCGCTACTCGTAGCGACTTTGCTGGCGTGTTGTACACCATCCGAACCGCATGATCAGCGCTTTTCATTTGCGGTTTTTGTTTTTTCGAAATGGGTACACCCTGGGTGAGGTGTGGACGGTTCTGTAGACAATCGAAAATCGTTTTATTTTGGTACGTTTTTTTTTTCTTTTTGGGGATAAAAAAACAGGTCCAATCGGCTTTTTTCTCCCGTCGTTTTTCTCGAACTTTCGTTCTGCAAGGAAATCGACGACCTTTGAATGATGCTGTGGTGGCGTTGTCTTTATTTTGAGCTACCCAACGTCGTCTAATTCGTAAAACTGGCCCACTAATTACGCACAACTACATTTTGTGTCGAGTACATACCAGGTATTCATGTTGAGGTCGGCTGTGAGCAATCGAAAGGTGTTTCCCCCCCCCCCCCATTTGATCTGCAGTACCTGGTAGCTATTAATAGGTGGCAATGGCATCCACCAATCGGCGCGCCGTTCCTCCTGTTCGCGCCTCGCCTTGCACGCCCCTCCCGACTCTGCGGTGGGGGGGGGGAGCTCGGTCGTGTGGGGGGAGAGGGTGCTGTTTTCGTTTTTTATGTTTCAAAAATATTATTATTTCCCGATGTCAAGTGTCTACTCGCTCATACAGAAACACAACAGCCTACTGCTTTATGTCTATTTTTTATGAGATGCCGGGTTGTTCGACACGTACCTTTCTCTCCGCGTGCTATAGACAGGTTAAACGGCGGGAAACCTCGTTTTTTTGGGGGGTTTTTTTCGGTCGGTGCCGTTTGCGTTCCTCCTTTTGTTCGACAAGACACCATATATATGTACGAGAAAACAATGGCGTCAAAAGAAATAGCAGCAAGCAGTATATAATCGTGCCGATAACGTAAAATGATCCAAGTGTGTTGTTCTCACTTCTCACGCCCCCCCCCCCCCACCACTATTTTCATGGAGGGAATGGTGTGCGAAATGCATTTAATGGTGTGCGAAAAGCATTTGACACGTACGTAAATTACGTGGCGGTTCAAATGCACGAAAAAAAACACACACACACACACACACGTCCAGTCCCACGGTAAATACGAGAGCAACTCGAAATGGCTTGCAACGAGACACGTCCCACGCGTTAGCTCAAGATGGCTCGCTTCTGCAGATACCGGGGTTGTGGAAATCGGCAACGTAATCGGTAATGCAATCGGTAATGCAATCGGTAATAATGCAAAAACACGACTATAGTCGCGTGCGTGTGCGTGCGTGTCTGTGCACAAGAAGGAAAAAAAAGAAAAAAAAAAGGAAAAAACGCCGTTTTTTTCCAAGCCTTGTTTTTTTTTTTTTGAACAAAGTACAAACGCCGAGCGGCAAGGAAACCGGCCGAGGGGTCAATTGAAGAGAACGTCGTGAAGGGCATCAGAAACGAACATGCAAATGTGTGTTGTACTGCGGTATCGCAACACGAGGGGGTTTCACCGCGGCGGGCGTTCACGCGCATGCCCGGAATAGCCGACGGCGTGGGTAAATCGAGAAGGGTGTAACGGTACACTTTATGACGCGCAAAAAGAGAGAGAGAGAGTACCAGGTTTAGAAATATTGCTGTTGCACTATCGTAGGGGAATAAACCGATTTCGAGCACTTGAGATACGGTACACGCTGAGACTGCCTGTTTAGGTGACAGAGAGAAGAGGACTTTTCCAAACTCATGGTCCTGTTATACCGGTCACCCCGGTGGTTCAAGTGGGTAACCTCGAATTCTACTTGTTTGAGTCCTGGGTTCGAGCCCCAGGTGGGTCGGACTTTGACTTTATTTGCAAAAATAAACATAAAAAAGGATTCAATTGTTGAGAGCGCCTTGCGGCGTGGGTAGGCACAATTCGATGCGAGTCGACGAGGGAAGAAAAGGCTGAAATCTTCTCGCGATAAAAATTAAGGTACGTACCGTAGCGGGAAGGGGGGAGAAGAGCCTGCTATGTGACCCCCGGATCTGAGTTACGAGTTGGAAGGAGAGAGAGAGAAGAAGATGTGCGAAGATAATGAATGGGATGAGAAAAAAAAACAAATGTACTCCCCAATTGCTGTCTCGGGAAGTGGCCACACCAGAAAATATATTAAACCCAATGAAGCTGTCGTCCATATGCAAGACTGCCTCACAAGCGGATCTTAGTAGGATCCTTCATGCGACTCGCCGGATGAAAGCAGTGTCTGTCGGGTCGGTGAAAACAAACCCGACGTGCGCCGCCCCGGCTTTGTAGGGATGCCAGAGTCTATCTATTGGTCATACGACCACGGCCATGCATGATATCGAGTACACCCCCACCCCCCCTCCCTCCCTCTCCCTCCCTCCCTCCCTCCCTCCCCCCCTCCCTCCCTCACCCCCCCCCGCCCTCCCTCCCTCCCTCTACCAAAACTGACGGCATGAAGGCTTCACGTACGCTACCCGGGACGGTGGTGACGAAAGCGCGTCGTTCTACGGAACGGCTCCTAAGGGGGGCGCCCTGTTGAGGGACGCAGCCGACTGCGCCAAGGACGCGGTCGATTTCAGGTCCAAGGTACGGCCCTCGCCTTGAGCGAGTCATTTTCGGTTATTGTTGTTGTTGTTGTCGTTGTTATTGTCGTTGTTTTTGTTGTCGTTGTCGTTGTCGTTGTCGTTGTTGTTGTTGTTGTCGTTGTCGTTGTTGTTTTGTTATTGTTGTGCTCGCGATAACCCTCAAATCAAGGACCACTAGAAACAGGTGGTGGTTGTTGTTGTTGTTGTTGTATGGTGTTGTTGTGCTCGCGATAGCTCTCAATCAAGGCACGGGAAGATCCGAAAATCCATAGGCAAACTACAAAATTTGGCCGGGAAGCACGATGCGTGCCGACCTAAACACACACACAAGACGACGTAAGCGCACGCAGAAAATGAAGAATATGAAATCAATACATATGCGCAAACTGAATTGCTGCATCATGGCCGCGGGTCTTGGTGCTCGGTGTTCGTGGTGGCGGCGGTGGCGTTTTCGTTTCGGTCCTTGTTTTCGTCTGTCCTTGTCTTCCTTGTTGATTTCGTTGCTACTACTTGCGGGGCGGGCATAGTATATACCTGGTAGGACCTAATATTGTTAGTAAAATGGCGAAATCTATAGGTTTTTTGTGCCTACCGTAGGTCCTATTTAATGTGGTTCCCCGTAATAGGTTACTGGGCGTTTGCTGTTGCTGATATTTTGGTGCTGCTGCCGCCGTCGCCTGTTGCTGTTGCTGTCATTATCGCATTGGCCCATCGGCCTAACAGTAGTTGCGTGCTACGCGTTCATAAGGCAGTGTCTCTGGCCCGGGCCGAGTCGACGTGTCCAGGCGTCATCGCACCTTTCCGCAGCAATGGACAGATTGAAAAAACTGTCTACGCTACGCTTATAAGTGCTTCCTACGGTGCATGCGGAGCTCTTGAAAATTGATGCCGGGAAATGTTTCGCTGTGCAGGCCGACCGTTAATACGTCTCGGGAGGGGGGGGGGGGTTACACGTTGGTGCAGAAAACTCGAGCCAATCTAACTACAACAAATCCAATTGAGCAGAAATAAGATGAGCCTATCGCAGCGCCTACGTGGCTGACACCCCCCGGTCCTTTCTCCGCCCCCCTGCCGTTTCCGCGAGCAGAAGGACGTCGTGTCGAAAGTGAACGGCGGAAGCACCGAGGACGAGGGGGGTCGTTCTTTCCACATCGGCCCGTTCTGGGAAAGCAAACTTTTCAAGGAAGGCGGGTGAGTGGGCGCAAGAACGCAGGCGGGGTGGAGGGGGGGTGTACTCGATAGGAGAGATGTACTCGATCTCATGCATGGCCGTAGTCGTATGGCAATAGACCCTCGCATCCCTACAATGCCGGGACGGAACACGTCCCGAGGGTTTTCACCGATCAGGTAGGCATTGCTTGCACCAAGCTTTGCGAAGTGAAACGTGAGGTGTCCGGCGAGTCGCATGAAGGGCGAGCTGCATCCTACTAAGAACCGCTTTTGAGGCAGACTTGCATATGGATGACAGCTTCAATGAGTTGATTTCATTTCCGGTGTAGGCACTTCCAGAGACAGCAATGGGAGTACTATGTAACTGCCTCTTGGGTGCCTTACCTTGAACACTACGTGATACGATCATTTCCGCCTGTGCGGAGTTTACCTCGCACAAACTATCTAACTCGATAACCAGCTGTGACCGACCGCCAAAAAGAAAGAAGAAAAAAGAACGGTACCCTGGTTGTCTAGCTCACGTAGGGAGCGGCATGTTTTACAGTGTTGTTGCCAACCGACGCCAACCCAACCCATGTGTAATAGGGGGGGGGGGGGGGGGGGGGGGGGGGTACTCCTGTCAAGCATGCATTTAGTCGTATAGCCCAAGCTTAGACCCGTGCACCCCTACGATGTCGGGACGGGGCACGTCGGGTTTTCCACAGGCCAGACAGACATCGCTTGCACCTAGCGCGAAGCGCCGTGAGGTGTTCAGTGAATCGCATGAACGGCGAGCTGCATCCCACGAAGAACGATCTCGAGACGTATTTGCTTGCACTGAGGAGGAGAGGGGGGGGACCGGGGGGGGGGGGTACAGTAAAGCGTTTCGGCTACGCGGAGGGGTGCGATCTTGTTTCAGCACTCAATTCTTTCACAGACAAAGACGTGAAAGGATGCAAGCGAAATGCCGAGCGCAAGGGTGGTTCCGGAACATAACCGGTCGATAATTTTTCCCGTGTGTACCGCTGTAGTTTTTGTTGTTTTTCGTTCGGCACCCTCTCCGTTTTGTCGAAAAGACGGGCGCCGCGAGAACCGATCGCCCCTCTGTAGCGACGAACCAAAGCGCTTTGCGGCAGTAGTATACTTGTGTATACCTGGTACATATTCGCGGTAGGTAAGGTAAGTATATAGTGGCCCTCAACGTAGATGACCCTCACCTCGTTTTTTTTTTGTTTCCCCTGAAATTGTGTTCTGAGAAATTTAACGTACGGTAACCTACCTGTACCACTCTGTTCCGAACCTTATAACCCTTTTAGAACCGCAGTCCCGTTTTGGGAACAAATATGTCAAATCATGAGTAGTTTCTCCCCAAAACGGGGCTGCTGCTCCGAAAGGGGTTTAAGGAATGTTTTTAACATCATCAGTAGTGTTCAGTAAAAATGGTCCCTGTATTGATGGGCAAGAGCGGTAACACGGTATATAGAGGCTGCGGCGCTTTTTTTCGGCCGGGCACACAACACCGTAAAAGCGGTCCGCTCTAGCCCCAAGCGCGTCACCACCACGCACAGATGTCGATCTGTCTGATTGGGGCCGTGGCGGAATGGCTCGACATGTACACGCGGGATCTGCATGGTCTGGATCTAAGTCAGGCGACGTGCGCTGCGAGTATCGATAGATCCTAGAGATCAGGGAACCTACCTATCTATCTATCTATCTATATCTATCTATCTATCTATCTATCTATCTATGTATCTATCTATCTATCTGTCTATCTATATATCTATCTATATATATCTATCTATATCTATATATCTATCCATCTATCTATATATCATCTATCTATCTATCTATCTATCTATATATATTTATTTATCTATCTACCTGTCTATATATCTGTATATCTATAGATCTATCTATCTGTCTATCTATCTATCTATATATATATATATCTGTCTGCATATCTATCTATCTATCTATCTATCTATCTATCTGTGTCAACTCTGAAAGACCTAGATCATCATCATGATCAAGCAGCAGAATTCCTGGTCACCTGTCAAAAGCTGTGAAGCGATTTTCGCCCCCACCGAAAATGCGGGTGCAGCTGTTATCATTTAATAGCAACCCACCCTTCACAGGACTGCAGAGTCCCGTTCTGGGGACAATACCCACTCCAATTGTAAGCACTTTTGTCCCCGGAACGGGACTGCAGCCCCTACAGGGTCTGCGGCTTATTGTCAACCCGTACCGTACACTTTGTGACTGAAAAAACAAAAGTGTCCCACACTGTCCGAGTATATAGTGCAGTACAAAAAATCATCGTAGGGTTATCGAGTTCGCGCACTAGGGATACGATCGCTTTTTCGCAGCGCTCCACTTTTTTTTCAAGGCCCACGCCACGGGAAGGCTTCCAGCACCGAACAAAGGAGGCGTTTTCGGGAAAAGATATGGTCGAGAGAATGATGGTCGAGAGAATGTAGCGAAAGATGTAACGAAGTGTGTCGATTTTATTCGTTCAGGCTTATTATTACCGCTGTGGTGGAGAAAACGAGCGCTCGAACGCTCTTCAGGGCTTGTCCCCCCTCCCCCCCCCCAAAAAAAAAACATCTTGAGCCCTTTTAGGGCAAAAATTGCTGTCTCGTTTTGGGGGGCTAATCACTCAAGTTTGAAGTAGATTGATTGTTCCCAAAACGGAACTGCATCCCTAAAAGGGTTGTAAACGGTTTCGAGGTCCGCCTTGATTGGTTTTTGATTCGGACCCAAAAACCCAACCCGAGACGCCATTCCATTTTTTTTTTCGTTTTTTCGTTTTTTCTCGTCTTTTACTTTTTTTTTTTTTTTTTTACAGGCTCGGCTTCCTCTTCGGCAGCGGAACGGCCTATTGCGTGAGAAAGGTCAACAGGAACGCGGCCTACGCCGTGGGAGGCGCCTGCGTTGCCGCCCAGGTTTGGTTTCTCGCCCTTTTTTATAACGTGATGCATTACAACAACAACAACAACAACAACAACAACAACAACAACAACAACAACAACAACAACAACAAAACGGCTC
>JARUPZ010000026.1:7186222-7236599 GCA_031213475.1 Nereocystis luetkeana | reverse complement strand
AATTCTCCAGAAGCAAAAATATCAAGTTCGTTAACATTCCAATATTTGGAAAAAAAAAAACAGGAAAATATGGAAGATTGAAAAATAGCGCGAAAAAAATGTCGAAAATTTGGAAAAACAGCTCTCCGATAAGAACGACCCTAAATAGGACCAAATATTGTCAGTGAAAATAGCGAAGTATACAGGTTTTGTGACCGGTCTGGGCTATTCGCCACCTGGGGCGCGGCCATATTCGGAAGCATAATTCGGAATTAATCCGAATAAGTTCCGAGTTGTCTCGAAAATCAGGTTGGCAAAGCATTTGCCACCCACTCCGCACGTGCTAGCGCGCCCTAGAGAGCGCGCGACGGCGCCCCACGCGTTCCAAAGTGTAGTGTGGACTCACCCCGAGTTTGCGGCAACCGGCACTATATACACACCCCGCACACTATTACGGGGGACCATAGTTAATAGGACCAAATCTTGTTAGTAAAAATTGTTAAATATATACCTCGTAGTTTTTTATGTATACCATACCTGGTAGGTCCTATTAACTATGGTCCCCCGTAATACATACCTCCCTTGATGAATCCCATCCGTGCCGGACGACTCCACAGCAGGCACTGTAGATAGGGCGGGCAAGCGGCACTATTACAGCAGCCCTCGACCGGCAGTAAGGAGGGGCCACTGCTATTACGGGGAGCCATAGTTAACAGGACCAAATGTTGTTAGTTAAAATGGTTAAACATATAGGTTTTTATGTGTACCATTGGTCCTGTTAACTATGGTCCCCCGTAATGGTGTGCACTACAGACAGTCTTTCGAACACCGCACAGATTGTCGATCCCCACTCCATGATCTAAAAATTATATATATATATAATATCTAGGCAAGATATAGTCCCGATATTTGTTCGATTTACTACTACTGTAGCTCTTGTGTTGCCCGTGTGTTCTGCATGATCTGATATGTCGGGGGGCTATAGTAAACAGGACTAAATATTAATAGTAAAAATAGCGGAATATATGAGTTTTTGTGTGTACCATAGGTCCTATTTAATATGGCCCCCCGCAATACATAGCTGTAGCACCGTGTCTCCTGGGTTGGAGCTGGCTATACATAAAAGATCTGTACCGTACATATCTCGCACAGCGTGCCATATCGGCAGCATAGGAACTCACAGTAGACAATCTACAGATATATCATGATCTGTCTGTTCCCACGTGTGAAAGTTACTTTTCGCGTCCCCCCCCCCCCATCCAGCCGACGGCGGTTTCCCCCCCAACATATCTCACGAGAGTTTTTTTTTCCTCGACGATTCGCACACCCTCGCAGTACATCTCGCGCTCCGACTTCCTGGGGTGCGGCGGCAAGCTGGGCTGGCCCAAGCTTAGCTGCGACGAGCTGAGGGACAGCGACCGGGAGAACTTCCCGTGCCTTTGGCGTGCGGGCCGCATGTTCAAGGAGACCGTCGCCCACTCCCTCCCTACGGTCGGTGAGAAGGAGAGTGCGCCTACCATATTAAATAGGGTCTACGCTACACACAAAAACCTGTATATTTCGCTATTTCTACTAGCATTGTTTGGTCCTATTTACTATGTTCCCCCCGTAAATTGTAGGGCAAACCGCCGCGGTGCCGCTGATAGAGGCGTCGGGCGGAAGGCTGCGTTATTTCGTGCCGGGATTGTTTTGTGCTCGCCTATGGAGGGGGAGGCCCCACGCTCTACGTGATTTTTTTTTTTTTCTACTTTTTTTTTTTTCTTGCTTTCTAATAATTCGACACAGGAGGGTAGGCTGGCTGCGTTATTAATAGTGAGAGCACCGAGATGTTCCCCCCCTCGAAAGGTATACCTCGTACGTGATGCTGGCTTTCTTCTCGGCAGAAGAGTCGGGTAGGACTTGTTAGTTGGGCCAGGGGTCTCTTATGTACCCTACAGTATACTTACTTCATAGTCCATATACCAGGGATACGGTCATTCGATTCAAGAGGGGTTGGGTAGGCTGTTTTTTTTTTCTCTAAATAGACCAGGAGTGTTTTGTTACCCCCCACCCCCACGTTCCCCACTCTATTATATACCTGGAATATACCAGGTATATATATGTATGTATTATATCTATATGCATAGGTTGGGTTGGCGTCGGATGGGGACGACGCTGTAAAAACACGCCTCTCACTACGTGAGCTACAAGCAGATATCCAGGGTACCGTTTTTCTTAGTTGTTTGGCGGTCACCACGGCTGGCGGTCGACTCAGATTATGTTTGTACTGGGAAAGCCTTCTCTCCGCACAAAGCGGATGGTCGTATGTATGACGTGGTGTGTATACGGTAAGGCACCCGCGAGGCAGATACAAAGTAAACCCATTGCTGCCTCTGGAACTGGCGACACCGGAAATTAAATCAATTTGTTGACGCTTGTCATCCATATGCAAGAAAAATCCGCCTCGAAAGCGGTTCTTAGTAGGATGCAGCTCATATCTTCATGCGGCTCGCCCAGCACCTTCCCGGCGCTTCGCCAAGCTTGGTGCAAGCAATGCCTGCCTGGTCGGTGAAAACCCGGCGTGCTCCGCTCCGGCATCGTAGGGATGCGAGGAAATATGGTCATACATACGGCTACGGCCATGCATGAGATCGACTACATCCCCCCCATTCTCTTTTGTTCCCGTTTTGCACAACATCCTACAGTAAAACCCACCACATACCTCCCTTCCAGTTTTTGTTGAGAGTTTGCACACATCCTAGCCACCCCCCCCCCCCCACACACACACTGCCTGGTCGGTGGAAACCCGACATGCTTCGTCCCGACATTGTAGGGATGCGAGGGTCTATGGTCATACGAGTACGGCCATGCATGAGATCGAGTACATTGTCATGTAGAGTACAACCCCCCCCCCCCCACCCACACACACACGCCCCTTTCCCTGTTGTTGTCTATATTTTGTCGCACGCACCCTACGTACAACCTCTCTCCCCCCTTACCCCCCCCCTTCCCTTCCCTTATGTTTCTTTATCTCGTGCGTTTTCAGAGGGATACGTCGTCGGACTTGCTGCTGGCCTCAAGGCCCCCCTTCCTTAAGAACGCCTGCACAATATCACGGCTGGGTGGTTTGTGTTGGCTATATAGGCTGGAGTACGCGGGAGTTCCCATCTTCCTAAATAGGAGCTTGTTGGCGGGATTTGTTTTGCACGAGCTAGCCCCTACAGCCCTACCCCTCGCATGCCATCCCCAGGGTGGTGGTGCCGTGATACAGGCGCTGCTATGCTCCGACGGGTTTTCGCTGGGATGCTGTTTCGAACAGGGGAGGACCCCCCCCCCCCCCCATCCCCCCACCCCACCCACCCAGAGAAAACATATCAGGAGACTGATCTTTGAGGTGCATGTGAGGCTTCTTTTTGGCCTTAATATTCTACTTCCGTATCATGTTAGGGACTGGTCTTTTGGGGTGCATTTAAGGCCCGTTTTCGGCGCTAATGTTTCAAGGGTTTTTAAGCTAAGGGAGGCGGTCAGTCAAGCGGTTTCAAAGAAAGTCCAAGCATTTTTGCCCCCACCCACCGACCACCAACCCACAACCCCCCCCCGGGTGGTGTAGTATTATCATATTATTATCAGGAGAAGGAGGATTGTATCTCGTAGAAGAAGAGGAGTAGAGTCGTAAATATATACGCAGAGTTTGTGGGGGGGGTGCTGCTGCTGCTGCTGCTGCTGCCGCTGCTGCCGCTGCTGCTGCTGCTGCTGCTGCTGCTGCTGCTGCTGCTGCTGCTGCTGCTGCTGCTGCTGCTGCTGCTGCTGCTGCCGCTGCTGCCGCTGCTGCCGCTGCTGCTGCCACTGCTGCCGCTGCTGCTGCCGCTGCTGCTGCTGCTGCTGCCGCTGCTGCTGCGACTTGTTTGTATGTGTGTTTTTAGAGCCCCTGCTAGAACTGCACCCACCCTCACGTTTTTGAGCGCAAACTACTCAGAATTGGACTCGGAAATCTGTTGTAGGGAGTCGCAGTCAAGAGGTTGTTGATTGCGGCTAGGGAAAAATAAGAGGCCGGCATGGCCGAGGCGGCAGGAGCGGGGGCGGGGGCGGGGGCGGAGGAGGAGGATGCCCCCCGCCAGAGAACACGTTGCGGTGGATATAACCGTATGCATTCTCGTCGCCAGCACCCACCGTCCATGTCGTTTCACCGGCTTATCTTGGATATAGATGATCTAACTCATGATCTGTGCAGCGGGTGTATAAGCCGTTGACCGGCGGCTTATCTTGAAGCCGGGGGCAGAGGGGGAGTACTGACGCCGAGTTCAGTGGGCGGTGGACGCGCCTCCTGGGTGCGTCTGGTTCTGCTTTTAGGAGTAATTTACTTGCGCCCCATCGTACCGTATGTACAACTGTATATTTTACCCAAACGCGCGGTGCGGCTCGTCACCGCCGCAGGGCGATTTACTTGTTTTAGATAGATTGCAGTTGGGCGTCGACGTCGAGTACAAGTAGTAGAAATAGCCGGCTTGCCCGCCAGGGAAAAGCCGACTCTAACGCTCTCTACGTAAGTAAGCGGGCGCGTTTTGCACGCGTTTCGAGCTGGCGCTTTACAAGTACATGAATGCCACAGCAGTGAATGCAGGGCAAGAAACGCAGCATATCATACCGGTCAAACAAGCAAGCCCTCGCTAGTCGGTAGTGCATCTCAACCATCGGGCCATCCTGGTGGGGAGAGACCATCATCGACGCCATTTTTACAGTGCCTATTTCACGTGTGATATGTTTTTGTGCTTGTTTTTTCGTCCCAGTGATTCTCTACCTACATACTGCTGCCTATTACACGTGTGATATGTTTTTGTGTTTGCTTTTTCGTCCCAGTGATTATCTACCTACATACTGCTGCCTGTTACACGTGTGATCTGTTTTTGTGTTTGCTTTTTCGTCCCAGTGATTCTCTACCTACATACTGCTGTAGCATCCTCTTTGGGGCTCCGATATAGCGACAAAATATATATATATACTTCTTTGATGCTATTGTTTTTTGTCCTGGCGACGACGCCACTTGTTGTCATCGAATGTCGGGGCACTTTATTACGGGGGGCCATAGTTGACAGGACCTATGGTTTAAATAAAAACCTATCTGTTTAAATTTTTACTAACAATATTTGGTCCTGTTAACTGTGGTCCCCCGTAAATAGTATCCCTAGAAAGGTTTGCCTATTGAGCAGGTAGGTACTCGTTGGCAACTCTCCTGTGTTGTACGCTTAAGAGACAGAATGTAGAGCAGTTTTTTTCCTTTCGTGAACGTGGAGACTGGGAGCAAGGTTTTTGCCTTGCTGGGAAAACCCCCCTGGTTTCCCATCTACAAGTAAGATATGCCTCCAAAGTACCTCAAATACGATCCCGATACCTGAACCCAGAAAATCCCCGGCCTTTCAGCTTTATTCAAGGTAGTACCTTAACACTACCTACCGTCCACGAGCAGTATGCAAGGGGGATCGTGCTGCGCCCTCCGTGCCCTACGGCTCCTTGTGCTCCAACTCGGGACGCCGATTTTATAAATCGTCAAATACGTCGGTCAGCTGTGAGTTTCGACAGATTAAATTCCACAAGTGGTACACTTGCGGTCTCTCAAACGGATTCAGAAAAAGTGTCTGTCTGCCTGTCTGTCTGTCCGTCCGATGAGGGTCACTCAAATAGTATGGTCACCTACGACGGCCAAATTTCTTTGGAAACGGCTACGCCCATGCAGCACGCATCAGATCGAAGCCCTCGCGGGGGCGATCGTCGTGGTCCAAGCCAAACCTCATCGGGTGCCCTGTGTGTGGAGTCATCAGAGTCGACTTCCAGCATACCACAACAGGGTGACGGGTCGAGCAGCAGCAATCGCTCGCCCGAGGCAAGCGGAAAAATTGTTTGTCAACTCTATATTTTCGAGGGAAGTAGGGTTGGATGAAATTCTTTTCTGTAAATAAATGCGCTTGTACGAGCGATCCGCGACACAGCAGTAGTGGTGGCAAAGGATTCCCTCCATCCCTCCCTCCCTCCTTCCTTCCTTTCAAAACGGCTACTCCCATGCCGCACGCATCATCAGGTCGGACCCCTCGCTGAGGCAACCGTGATGGTCCAAACCACACCTCATCGAGTGCCCTGTATATGGGGTTATCAGAGTTGACTTCCAGCATTATTCCGAACAGGGTCACGCGATGAGCAGCAGGAATCGTTGGCCCGATTTCGATATACCGGTTGCCGTTTGGTAGCTCGTGCCAGTAGTATGATGTATTGTTTGGTCCTGGACCACCCGTCTTGGATATTTTATAAAAAAAAACTAAAGGAAGGTTCTATTACGTGCACACGCACGTGTATGTATGTATGTTTGTAATTTTCGTGCAAAGTGTTGTATTACGTGTGGTGCTGTCTTGTGTTGAGAAAACAGAACAGGTAGAAAAGTGCACACGCACGTGTATGTATGTATGTATGTAAGTTTCGTGTAGAGTGTTGTAAGTGTAGTGCTGTCTTGTGCTGAGACAACAGGTTGGTAGAGAAATACAGCAGGTAAGTAAGTGTCCATAGTGTCCACAATGAAGCCAGTGATTTCCCGTCCGACAACGTGCGGCATGAACGAAAAGTGTCGTTGAAACTCCCAGGAAGAAAGGCTGAAGGTACACAATAGTTGTTCCCAAGAAAATAAAAGACCGACTGCGACAAAAGAGTTAATGAAACAACAGCGAAGGGCGACAGACAACCTATACCCTTCTACACAGGCCGAAACAAGACAACAGTGACACTACTGACTTCTCCATAATACCTACAACCCGCGGAACCTATTTTGCATCCAAGCACAAGTTACCCCACAGCGTTAGGGTTAGGGTTAGGGTTCGGGTCGGGTGGCAAGCGTCTACTGCTGCTGTGTGCCTGATATCTCCTGCTGCTATCATTTCTTCTGCAAAACCCACGCGAGGAACAAAAAATGGCGGCAACAAGCAACTGCATCATATATTCAATCAAGTTAAAAAATATCTATTACAGGGGATCATAGTTAATAGGACCAACTATTGTTAGTAAAAATGTTCAATATATAGGTTTTTATGTATACTATAGGTCCTATTAACTATGGTCCCCCGTGACAGCAATTTTCTATGTCGCGAGAGAATTTCCATACCTCCATCCAATCTTGTATTCAATTATAACACCTAGGGAACAGCAGGGCAACCCTTTCACCCTGCTCTACAATTTTATTTTTTTGAAAAAACTGAAAAAGCACGTCAGCTGTGAGTTCAAGTGATATGTCAATACTCAACTTTGCAAGCTGAGTGAAAACCCTTCGCGCGTTTTCCATTATTTCCCCCGCGATTGACCGCTGACCGATGTATTTATGGGACGAAAGATCGTTAGATGCGGACCTTAGACGCGTTCTATTACGGGGGACCATAATTAATAGGACCAAATATTGTTAGTAAAAATAGCTAAATATATAGTTTTTAGTGTGTACCGTAGGTCCTATTTAATATGCCCCCCCGTAATAGTGGCGTATTCATGCCACTCCTTTTTCACCACGTACTCTCGTGGATACTCCTACAGTAGTACAGTATATCCTTTGGTATTTATTTGTAGGACTGGTGATCGTTTCAGCGTTGCCTCTACCGGAAATTTATTTCCCGATATATTCGGGGCCACCCTCTCTCTACTTGGGGAGTAGAAGCGAGGGGGTGGGGGGGTCGGTTGAGGGTCGGGGTGCTACGCCTTTTATAGCGGTTGGCGTGCGGTGGCTCTTATCAGGTATAGTTTGGTCGTGAATCGCCCTTCTTTGATACTTGTGGGACGGGTGAAGGTTAGATGCGGACCCTAGACGCGTTCTTCTGGCGTATTCATGTCACTCCCTCATTTACCACGCTCGTACTTTTTCATGGATGTTCGTATTTTCTTTGATGCTTGTGAGACTGGTGATCATCGCATCGTTGCCTCTGCCGGCAACGCTGTCTCGATATTTGTGACCCCCTCCGAATGGTCCTTCAGGAGTGGGTACAACGCAGTCATTTCAAATTATTCAAATAGTTGAGAAAATGTTGTTGGAGCCTGTCCTGTTTGTCAACTCACAACAATACACAGCATGGATGGGCAGAGAAAATGTCGACTACTAAACGTTCGAGGCGTATTCGAAGAATAATTGGCAAATCCCTGCATGTAGCGAAAGCTCCATCTTGCGAAAGTTTTCAATGTTTCCCCATTCTAATGATAACGCATTACACCGTTCTTCGACTTTTCCAATTTCAGAAGAAGTTAGAGCCTATCCTACCCTTTTAAAACTACAGAGTCTCGTTTTGGGGGACAAACGACTCGAATTATTTTGCAATTATTTGCAATGTAATGTGGCGAAAATTTTCATCTGGCGAGCGTTTTCAATCATCCATCATTGTAAGGCGGGACGAAAAAAAATCGGAAGTCGGGAATTCAATTAAAATCGAAATCGAACTCTGAAACACAAAAAAGGAAGAGAGAGAGAAAAAAAACAAAAAACGAGCGAGAATCAGGGAAGAAAACACACGAGAGAACATGAAGATTTTCGCAGATTATCATCGCGAGGGGGTGTTAAGCAGAGACCAGAAGATATGCGCTGTTCTACCTCCTCAAACAAACCCCGACCAACTACAACAAATGGTTACGAGTACACACACACACTTGTGGAATAAGCACGCCAACCCCGTTACTTGGTCGTGCAATAACAATAGTTGATATTCAACTTTGCAGCTGCGCAATACACCTACCTGCTGTTCTTTATTTCTTACCAGGGAATATCGCTCTGACCGAAAATATAACACCCATTTGAAATCTGAGACCGATATCAAACTGTGTTCATATTTCCATTCAGAGTGGTATACAGTCTGGGAGTTGTGCACAATTCATTATGTATTTATATAGGAATACCGGTTTACATCATCCCCCAATCACACAGGGCCCGTCGCTGAAGTCGTCCACAGTTTTTTCTGCCAATCTCCCCCTCGGACGTCCCCCAAGAGGGTTAGCGGGGGGGAGAGGAAACGGCACCTATGGCACCGCCTATTTTTTTGTGCGTTCTCGCGTTTTCGATCGGCCATTCTCACTTTTTTAGGCATTCTCCCCGTTCCTGGACTTTTGCGGGGGGGGGGGGGTGTACTCGATAGGAGATAGGTACTCGATCTCATGCATGACCGGAGTCGTATGACCATAGACCTTCGCATCCCTACAAAGCCGGGACGGAGCATGTCGGGTTTTCACTTTTGCGGGGGGGGGGTAAAAACGCGATGAAAATAAACGGAGACAACACGGGCATTAGCTCTGCTGTTATTACAGTGGTTTAGGTTAGGCAGGGGGGCGGTGCCCTGTTAAATTCGTCGGGCTACAATGCGAGCGGAAGAGCTGTGCCACAAGCGCGAAGCATTTCTACACTATTCCCTAGGTTTCCTCGGGGGTTCTCCACCTGGTACATCGGAACTTCGAAAGCTGCCTGCCCCCCCTCCAAAGGAAACTCTAGTCCCCGCGAATCTGGTCCCAAACCGCCCTCGACGTTGACGTGTAGACCCCGTGAATCGGTAGCACAGATAACACATGCTAGATCTCGAGAACACCCGAAGGGTAACGTCGCTACATTACATCGGAACGGCTTCGGCCCCAGCGACCACACCAACATTGCATGGGAACGGCATGGGTTCCTGCTTGCGCCTTCCTCCCTTGGCACAGCCTCGTTCAGTTATCGAAGCACCTCGTTTCATCTACACCTCGGTGTTATCAAAACACCCCTCGAAGGGGCAGGCGCGCCCATCGCCCGGCCAACGGGGGGGGGGGGGGGGGGTGAGGGCGCGGGGGCGTACTCATTTGTTGCTCGCCTTAGTCGCCTTAGTAATTTGATCATTGATCACGCATCCCTTTCGAGATGTTGGGGGGGGGGGGGGGTGAAGCCAGCCAGGGTTATCTGAAAGTAGCAAGAAATCTCTGAGAAACCACTCCCCTCTGTTCTCCGAGACCTGAAATAGTAACAATAGGCTGCACTTCAACGTTGTTTCTCTTCAGAGGTGTATACGATGTGCTTCAGAAATGTATGATATGTATCGTACATACTGTTCGTTCGCGTTTATCTTCAGTATTTTGTGTACTAGTTCTCATGAGGTACAGCAGTGGTATTCTTCCACTCCCAGAGTTGTTCGGAGGCTGTCCGGTGTCCACAGACTAGATTTTTGGCGACGAGGTAACCCTTTTAGGACTGCAGTCCCGTTTCGGGGACAAACTACTTGGAATTTGACTGGGTTCTCCCCAGAACGGGACTGCCGTACTGAAAGAAACAGCGGCAACAACGACGTTATTAAAGAGCCCCATCCTGCGACCCACCCTTTCTGCTTGTCCTTGTTTGTTTGAACTTCTTGCCATCCCATCCCATGAGTGTCTTTATCGGGCTTCCCTCGGGGCAAGGATCCCTTCTTACCTCCGACTCGGCGGCATCTCTCCAGCCGCGAGCTACCGTCGCACAGCGGGGGAGCAGATACCCCCGTTCAGACTCGTACGAGAAGGGGTGGCAAAAGCATTCCATGGCGGCACGTACAGCAGTAGTAGCAGTATTACTGTAGTAGCGCGAGATGCACGGCATAAAACTGCTTATTGATGACTCGCGACAAAACAAAGAGCTCGAGAGCTCGCACAGCAGTGGTCAAGACTTGCGAAGAAATAGGTTAGCCACTCGCTCGAGCATCCGCTGGAATATCCTAACCCTGGAATGTATCATTATACCCCAGCCGTGGCCGCCGCCGTGGAGATGGAGGCATGGTCTCCGGCCCGGGGATTCGGTCGCGTGAGGCGCAGCAGTCTCGGTCATTTGTCACGGGCGATTTTTGGTCGTCTTACCACGTCGGGCGTGACCGGGGTCCGACACTGATGCCTGGTAAGTTGCATCACGACACAAAACGACGACGTTTCCCCCTACGTGCTCATCCCTACTACTACGGGGGCCATAGTTAATAGGACCAAATAGTGTTAGTAAAAACAAGGAAATGAATAGGTTTTAGTGTCTACCGTAGGTCCTATTTACTATGGTTCCCCGTGATGGTAAGTGCTGCAGGTCTCTCGAGCGGCACCTTGGTCAATGGTGTCAAAGTGGTCATTTTTTGCCACCCACTTTGCCGCAACCACAGGAAAATACCTCACTCAACGTGTCGTGAGCTGGGATTGCCGTTGTATTGGGAAACGGACTGCGAGAAACCCGAACCAATTTTTGGCTTCAACCGAACGAACTAGTCGCGAAACACCGTTACAAAAACCAGCGGCGTTGTTGGATCCGATGCGTGTGTTTCCGACACTCTTCGTAAAGATTGCCTCGCTCCTGGAGAGGGGAGTGACGTGAGTATCGGGCTTGAGCTTCTTTCTCCGGGCCGAAAGACCGAAGAAGGGGAGATCTCGGTCCCCACGCTTATACTGCATGAAGACTCATACAGCTTTCACGTGCGCGTTCATGGTAACCTCTCGGTCTCCATCCGACTAGCTTTCCCTGCGAATGTGGTTCAGCATAGGGGGGGTAGACAGCAGGCCGGTAATATCTCCACCGGCCAGCTCGTGGAGGACTTTAACCTCCTACACCATTAAAAAAATCTAGTCTCCCAGATTGCGACAGTACACGTCGCACCCTACCCATTAGGCTTCGGTCCGCGCTTGAGCTCATACGTTTTCAATCCTAAATTGTTCGTTTGGTGGAACGAGACGTGCCATATGCGACAGGGGTCAAGCTTTAGTTTCGCCAAACTACTTATGGGTGATGGGTTTTCTGTAACTTAGGAGCTATACACCCAATATCGTTCCTTTTTACATTTTTTTCGGGAGTAGAGCCCTCGTACAACCCATGGGATTGCTCGTCGGGATTTTCTTTTTGATCGCTTTTTGGGGGGGGGGGTTGAGACATAGAGAACTAGCTCCTCACGTGCGTCTGGAACGGATGGATCTCTAGTATCCTGTCATGCGTCGAACTCCTTCAGACTCATCCCGCGGTAGGGGTTGCGCTTTCTGCCTTTTGGCTTTCTGAGGCAATATTTTTTTACCGGTTAAGCTCCTCCAGTGAGAAACTAGTAGTATACCGGTTATGTACAGCAGTATGATATGTTTACTATTAGTAGTGTTTATGATTTTAGGGGTAGCGAATAGAAAGTTTGTCGGGTTGCGCGCACAAACGTTCTTCGAGGTCATGTTCCGGGTGATATATTAAGCTCCTCGTCATATCCACGTTGTTGTTGTGGTATCCGCTCTTCCCACTTGCGGCGTATTCGATTCTTTTGTAGCAAGCGTCCCCACATCGTACCTGGCTGGCATTATGACCTGCCTGACTCATGGAATATTTCGCCCCTGCATTCAGAAGGCAACCGGCGAGGCGAGCAAGCAAAACAAATACAAGGATCTACAACTTCCAGGCACCTTGTGAGGGTGACCAGAGCAGAGCCAGAGGCACACCTGCTAGCAGTAGCCGGTCCCTGGGTCCACACTGCCCTTAAACCTAATACAGGCGTCGACCGGCAGAACGAAAACCTTAACAGCGTCCCCTCGTACCCCAATCGCGGCACGGTGTCCCCCCTGCGATCCGCTCGGCCGACGTAGGCAGTTTTTTCTTCCCCTCCCACGCCCATCAACTCATCTGACGCCGTCACCCACGTCCAATTCCGCCTCACAAACGGCTCCAAGTATGAGTTTTTTTGAAGCTCATGAAAATCGCGATACTTGACGTTTGAAGCCAAATTAGGTGCCTCTGCAAGTTTTATACGAACGTCGGGTGCGGACGGTATCTTCGCGAGACGTGGTCCGCAACGCACAAGTATATCGTAGGGGCAAGTGAGCTCACCCCCAACCATATATTTTCGTGTTTTTCTTTTTCTTGGTAGAGCCGACGAAATTGGAAACACCCTTTCCCTTCTCTGCTCGGTCATCCGACCACCTTGCCAGCAAGGACAACAACAGCAGCAGTGGCCGCCACGACTTGTTTGAATGAGTACGGCAGTACGGCAGTACGGCAGACACGTGCTCCCGTGGTTGCGGCACCAGCACAGTATCCAGTGCTCCGGCTGGACGTCTTTCTGGCGGAGTTGACCCGAATCCACGTCCCCAACGCGGCACGCCCCTCACCTCCTATCCGGGGGCAAGCGGGTAGCGCCGACAGGACCTTTTGTTTTTGGCGGGCATGTCCCCGCACGAGCGCGAGACGCGTCCGCGCTGCGGCCTCGTCTGTGCCAAGAGCCAAGCCCTTGGTGTACGCAGGCGCTGTAGTCTGCCGAGCTCCCGAGGGTAGCAGCAGCAGCAGCAGCAGCAGCAGCAGCAGCAGCAGCAGCAGCAGCAGCAGCAGCAGCAGTGGCCACGTCCTCCAGCCCATGCGGTGTTCTACGTGTCCGTGGACTTGCTAACTCTGTTTGTTTCACTCGTGCTTTATCACACGTTCTCCTGGCTAAAATAAAACCCGAATCGAATTTATGCCGAGGGATTTGCGTGTACGAATATCGCGATATTGAATTTGGCGTAAAGAGTCGAAATGTCACCCTCTCTTGCCTTTTATATCACTCTAAGAAGATGTAGCCAAGCCTTCACACGACCGGCTCGCCGACCACCTCGCGTTTCGCTCCGCGCTTGATTCAAGCAACGTCTGCCTAGTCGGTGAAAACCCGATTTGCTCTCCGTCCCGGCATTGTAGGGATGCGAGGGTGTATGGTCATACACCTACGGCCATGCATGATACCGAGTACACCCCCACACCCCCACAAGCCCTTGAGGGAGCACTCGCGGTCATTCCAGCTGATACTTTCGGAGGCAGCGCTGGGCCGTGTGAGCGCGGGAGGGGGGGGGGGGGGGGGGGGGGGTACTCGATATCATGCATGGTCGTAGTCGTATGACCATAGTGAGGGGAGGGGCGGGGCGGGGGGGTTGGGGGGGGGGGGGCGTGCTCATTTGTTGTTTGCCTTAGTCATTTTACCATTGACCACACATCCCTTTCGAGACGGAGCACTGCGGGGGGAGGGGGAGGCGTTTGGTCTGGTGGAGGGATGTATCCGCGCTCTTCCCCTGAGGCGTGCTACGAAAAAGGGGTGTTGTTGCATCTTTTTTTTTTTGCCAGACTATTGTACCTTTTTCTTTCGCGGGGTTCCTCAACTAACTGAGGAAGTAATCACAGTTCTTGTACGTCACTGCAATGTTGTTTCTCGTGGCGTTCACACTATTTTTACGTTAACACCTACTGTACGTAGTAGACCATGGCATTTTTCGTCGGGTCGCGCGTCCGTTCGTGTGTTTCTGCCCTTAAGGGCGGGTGTTCGGGTGGGGTATAGTGCTCCTGTACTATATACACCCAAGTGAAGGATCGTCAAGAAATAGCAGGTGCGCCCGCTATCGTTTCTGGAGCATCCCCTGAAAATCCGACGGCTCCGCATGGCTCCACGAGCGATGAGCACTTCATTCATCCCTGCTCGACCTGCACCCTTACAGCCATATCGGTAATTGCTCACCTTCTCCAGCGCTTGGGCCGATCCCACCGGCGATGGTGCCGCCGACCTCTCTCCGGAAAAGGAGGTCAGCGCATCACGCTCTTCCACCCTCTTTAGAACCCCTACAGAGCTACAGAGTCCGTATTACCAGGCGTTCCTGTCTTAGTCGGCGTCTTCGCGGCCCGCCTGGCACGCCTGTGCGTGCGGTCCGATGTGTATAGAGCGCTTCCGATTCGGAAAGAAAAACGGAACAAGAAATATTTCGGTCGGATCCCGACCGCAACGTTCGTACGCCCCCAGACGAGATTGGTTTTCAGACAAAAGTATCGGTCCCCCCCCAACAGGAAGAGGCTAGGGGAGTGCAAATGGGGCCACATCATCCCACCACCCACACAAGCACAACAAGGCAAGACCCAGTCACCCCATTGCTTGCCGATAGATTGCCCGAACCAACACGTACCTGACGCGTAACAGATATCACTGAAGAGTCAACATCAACACGCGAGGTACGGGTCGACTATCGGCTCCCCTTTCGACACCTGAGGCACGCCCAGAGAGCACCGTTGAACAAGGAGAATCAAGAGGAACGAAAGAGGTTGGGACCCCTCCCGTGACCGCGGCATTATGAGCTCGAACGCGAGCTGTAAGAGGAGGGTGTGGAGTAACTGGTCGACCCTGGCCCGGGGACGTATTTCGCCAACCGAGGTCGGAGAGGTGCGGGGTACCCCTCAACGCCCGCCCACGTCCCCCTAAGGCTCGGTCATGGGCAGCCCGCCAGCTAGCTCCGCCGGGTGGGGAGGCTGGCCTTCCCCCCGGCCACTGCGAATGGCACGCGATGCAGGGGCTTCAGGTTGGCGTGCCCGTTCGCGGAGGCGTTCCGCGCACTTCTGCGTGCACCGGGGATGCATGTGAAAACCCTCCGTTGGGGCACGGAATAGGCCAAACGCCCACCTGGGGTGTGATTGTCCTTCGATATCGCTTCCAGAGCTATCTAGAGCCCGACCGCAGTGAAACCTATATATTTAACCATTTTACTAGCAATATTTGGTCCTATTTACTTTGGTCCCCCGTACTATCAGCGTCGCTGGCGGCGGTGTCCTCGACATGGAAAAAGGCTCCGATCCGGCTTCTGCTCTCTGCGGCGTGCCCGTCGACAAAACGGGCCCTAAAACGCTAGCTGGGCTGCGAACTGGCTCACTGTAAAAGTCGGCGACTGTAATTTTATTGCTTGACGACCGGTTGCGCACGGAAAAATGGTTGCTTAGGACTTCTGCGGCTTACGTAGTAACTGTGTTGACGCGTTTGTGGGTGGCTCCTTCGAAACGTTTATTTTTTCGTTCGGCGATAAATTTTCCCATTTTAGGGATAGTTCAGTTACACCGGCTTTTTTCGCCGCCCTGCTAACTGGGGGAGATAGGGGTGAAGTCTCACCAGCCACCTCCATCTGTGAAGTTTCCTCGGACTCACAGGCCTCTATACCAGCCCGGCGGCAAAAAAAACGTCCTGGCGGCGGATAATCCCCGACAGACATATCTATCGTTGCGCGTGCTTTTTTGGTTTCGCGCTGGGATCCGATCATTTTCTTTTGGTGGGGCCTTTGACTCTCACACCAACGGGAATGTCTGTCAGGGCCGAACAGGATGTGTGTGTTTTGGGGAAATATCTGGTCGAGAGTTTTCTTTCCCGCAAAATATACAAATAAAATAAAATAAAAGAGTAGCGAAACGCGCCGAGTCAGGTGCGCACGCACACAAAAGGGACGCGAAAAAAATCCCCGAAAGCATTACCGCACGAAGCAAACTAAGCCACCGAAATATTTCAGCTCCAAGGGATGCTGACAGCATGGCCGGCAAATTATTGCCGGCTACTACGTAACTCGCGGCCAACAAACAACTATCGTGCCGAGGGATACTTTGTGCGTACGATAGTCGGCAACTTATATGTAGCCGGCCAATGCGCAAATCGTAGCCCTGCTGTTTTGAGTAGCCTCCACCATGATCTTGACACACAGAAAGCCGCGCTCGGGTCGAGCCTTAGCCTGGACTAGGGTTAGGCTTGGGGTTAGTCTAAGGCTTCGGGTTGGGGGTTGGGGTTGGGGTTATGGGTAGGGTTAGGGTTGGGGTTGGGGTTGGCGTTAGAGTGGGGTTTATGGTTGGGGTTAGGGTCAGGGTTGGGGTCGGGTCGACGGCTTCTCGTGATTTGTGAAGCAAAAAACGCCCACAAGCACGCAGACCCATCTAACAATCACATTAGTAGCGTATTGGGTACTTTGCCTGGTGCCGTTTGTGTGCCGGTAAAGGCGCCTCTTTCACCGATAAGAACATTTACCCCCTCCCCGTTGCCCCTGGCATGATACCGCCATCCAGGCCGCGCCGGTTGCCCCTTCCGCCCGCCATTCCAAGCTGTCATCCATGTGCAAGTCCGCCTCACCCCTTCACGCGACTCGCAGAACATCTGACGGTGCTTCGCGCTTGGTGCAAGCAACGTTTGTCTGGTCGGTGGAAACCCGAGAACGTGTTCCGTCCCGGCATTTTAGGGAGGCGAGGGTCTACGTATCGTCCTACGGCTACGCCCATGCATGACATCGAGTACAGCCCCCCCCCCCCCTCCCGCCCCCACCTCCTCCCCGAAATCGGGGGCATGTGAGCTTCCCGAACGCCTCCTCCTTTACGAAGCCAATGTTCATGGGATCACCGCCTTCTTGGTGTCGCTTGCACACTCTTGCTCCCCGGCGGCGGGAGGTGGTGTGTGTGGGGGGGGGGGGGGCGTGCAATCATGCCGTGCGTGGCCGTAGTCGCATGACCGCAGACCCTCGCCTCCCTACCATGTGGGGGGGGCGGGGCTGGGTCAAGGCCCCCACGGTACCCCGAGCGAGTTCCGCAAGGGCCTGGTGCGGCGCAAGGAAGCGGGAACCCTGATCTGCTGTTTGTTGCCTGTGTCTACCCCATCGGCAGGGAAAGCCCTGCTGCCCTTGCTTACTCCTTCCCCCCTCGGAATGGCCGCGTTCGAGCGACGCAGACGGGGGCACGATGGGCATCCCCCCACCCCCACCCCCACCCCCACCCCGGAATGACATGAGCACCCCCCCCCGCCCCCACCCCGGAATTACATGAGCACCCCCCCCCCCCCACCCCCCACCCCCGTGCGCCGGCATTGGTGTCTCTAGAAGTGGCTACACCGAAGATTACGCTACTATTAATACTACTCTGTACGGACTATTACGGAGGTCCATAGTTAACAGGACCTATGGTATACATAAAAACCTATATGCTTAACCATTTTCACTAACAATATTTGGTCCTGTTAACTATGGCCCCCCGTAACAGTGAGTGCACCCATCGGGATATACGTACGATATTTATTGCACCAGGCACATCTAACTGTACGTACTGCTGCCGTCTGTGTCGTTTGCATGTAGCGCATTTTTCCTCAGAAACCGGAGAAATGGGTATTTTCCAAAGCTACTACCTTTAGTATGTACTGGTACGTTATTAAAATTAGCATTTTATGCTTGCCATCCGACAATGTGTCGTGGTATATTATTTGTTCACTGGTCCACTCGGTTCCGATGATTAAGCGTTTACAGAGAAAGCTGTCGGGTTTTTTGGGGGATAGCGTGACGTATCATATACCTGGTATATATATATACATACGAGTACCAGGTATGTATGTGTGTATGTATGTGTTTGCCCTCCGCTTCTTCTTTCTGGTACGCGCGATAGATAGCTGTGTGTGCGGTATTATTAGCTGGCTGGTACACACACCACAGGCACCAGGTACGTACGTACATTCAGTAGAATGGATATAACATACCCTGGTGGCACGGCAGTAGGCGATGTTGTGTTCGTTATGGCGACTCGGTGGCGATGCTACTACCACTACTACTGTAGTTCCGTCGAGAGTAGAGACCTTTATTTCGTCTCAGGTCCGAGGGTTATTTTTTTTTGTCCGCGTGTTCGCTTTCGGAAATGCATAAAGATCAGAGCACACACACGCACACCCGGATATACATATATGTCTGTGGGCGCGGGTGTTCTTTGTTGTTTGCACCCGTCGGCATCAAGCACACACAGAGAGAGGATCCGTGCCAATTCTTCACAATACATAATCCTATGATATAGGGGCAGTATCAAACCCAAGACATGGATTGATGATGGTTGGTATATGTATGAAAAATTCATCCAGCCAGTTGAGCAGAACACAGACGATGGAATGCAATGTCACCATCGTCGTACTGGATACGACAGCAGGCGCGACACATACATATATATATATATATATATATATATACCTGGTATATACTAGGGAATAAAAGGCCTTCCCGCCCCCACGGCGGTAGGGCCAGATTCCTGCAGATAAAAGACGTATCTGCACGAAGAACGGCTGTAATTATGGGTTCATCGACAGAAGAAGAGTGTGCCGGATTGGGTCGTCCCGAGCAAAAGCCAGACGATGCTCGTAAGATATCAATATGGGATGGTGCAGATAGATTCTCCGAGTACCTTGGAGTAAAGTAACGAGTATCGGAGATAAATTACTTCAGGTACTTCGTGTACTCGGAGTATTTCAGGGCTCGATACTCCGGGATACTGCTCGTACTCGGAGTGTTTCGGGTATGACCACTCTCAATACTGCTTGTACTCGGAGTATTTTGGGGTTCGATACTCTGAAATACTGTTGTACTCCGAGTATTTTGGGGTTCATTACTCTGGAATACTCGGAGTATGTCAGGGTTTCATATTCCGAGGTACGAGTAATACTCGGAGTATTTCAGGGTTTTATACTCCAAGGTACTCCGGGTTAGAGTATTACACGGAGTATTTTACTCGGATGATGAAGTATTCCTGGGTTCAATACTCGAGATACTCGGAGTACTCCGAGTAATTTAGACGTTTGTACTCCGGGTACTGCTTGTACTCGAGTATAAGTACTGCTCATCCTCCCAGTACTCGGAGGTTTTGGCCCTTCAGTACTGCTCATACTACAACTACTCCGAGTATTTAGGCCACCAGTACTCTAATACTCGGAGTACTCGGAGTACGAAAATTACTCGATACTCCGAGTATTTACATGTCAAATGCCAGAAAAATACACGTGTATTTCAAGAATAAAATAGACTATGGTAGTATACCTGGAAAAGTCGTTCGCTCGGCAAGCAGAGGAGGGTTGCGCTTGCCGGTCGTCGGAACCGTAGGAAACAGCCGCGCCCTTGCGACAACTCCATGCCAACCAAATGCTGCTGCCGTGCAGCCTCTTGGCATGAGACTCTTCTACCGCTCTGAGCGAACACTTTTTTCTTGTTTTTTTTTCCATCCCATTCGTTTTGTCTTAACCCCTTTTTCTCCTCCTCGGGTCTAGGGTGCGCGTGGAGCTCGAGCAGGGTGCCAACAGCAGCATCATACGATGGCGAAACAACAGAAGGAGGAGCAGCAGCAGCACCAGCAGCAGCAGCAGCGTCAAGCCGAGTGGTAAAAATCGGCGGGGATCGAACGAAGCCACAGCACGAGCAAACGTGAACCGACGGAGGATGATAAACGAACCGCGCATACGCGTCATACACCCGCTCCTGCTAGGAGAGCCAACGTCTTTCGCACCGTGTAGGCGGTGTGTGTTGCCTCACCACAGGTGCTGCAGGCAGGCTTCTTCCTTCCGCTGCTGTATGCAGCTGGGTTGTCTTTGCTCGGGGCAAGGTCTTCGTGCCGAAACTCACATCATCATCGCCACGGGTTACCATCAACGCGGTGTAGCGAGCGTCGCTCCTCATCCTCTCTATACGGGAGGTGCGTCGGTTGGCTAAACAATGAAAATTGCGGCGGGTTTTCGATGTGTAACGGCAAAGTACGATCTCGACCAACAACGCGGCGGGACAAACAGATACCTTCTCGTGTCAAGCGTGCATGATTGTGTGTGTGTGTACAGCAGTGTGCTGGGGTAGAAGGAGATAGGGAGGATGCTTTGGAAATTGGGTGTTGTTGCAGAACTTATAGAGGAAGGTAGCGCTTTGTTGTCTGCAGCAGTCCACAGCGCGGTGTATGGAGTGTACAAAAGACGACAGAGAGGATTGCGTGAACCCCTCGGTAGCTCGAAAGACTTTTATTTCGATGGACTTCGGGTGAAGCGGCGGTATAGACGACGAGGACCGGATGTTCAAATCGCAGGAGAGGGCAGGAACACATGCGTGTTTCGAAATGACGTCGCCAAGGACAAGATCTTGGAACGTTGCGCGAAGGCAGCTTGCAAGAAAAGGTGATTTTGGAGTATGTGAGAGATACATTTTTGTTTACGTCGTTGCACGAAGGGAGCTTGAAAAAGTCGTGAGTACGTGAGGTATACGTATATTTTTTGAACAAGTTGGTATTAGAGGCAATACTATTACGGGGGACCATGGTAAATAGGACCAAATATCCTTATTAAAATTGAGTAAATATATAGGTTTTTGTCTGTACCGTAGGTCCTATTTACTATGGTCCCCCGTAATAGATGAAGTTACAAGTTGGGCATCACGCTGTCTCGGATAAAACACGAACAAAACGTCGGACAAAACGACACTTACTTACTTGGTAAAAGCACACACTTTTCCTACCAAAAATGGTGTGTGATTTTTGCATCGACGCGGATGGGCGTGGTGAGTGTGTGTGATCGCTGAGCGATGAGCGATGAGCGGAGTGATCATCACAAACCGAACCAAAAACACGGGGCAGAAACGATAAAAAGAATACCAGGTACGAGGTATTTTATAAAATGATGAAATACGTATTCAGCTGTGAGTTCGACTGATATTATTAATACGAAAAGTTGATTAAAATAAAAAGAGATCTCGTCCTCCAGGAGGAATGTTTTGATTTTGTGATCAAACCTGAAAGCTCATCATGCTGCACACACTCTTGTCGGATGGCGCAATAATCATCATAATAATACGAGTACTACTTACTGTTGTTGCTGTACGTACAGTATTACGGGGGACCATAGTTAATAGGACCTGTGGTATACATAAAAACCTATATATTTAACAATTTCTACTAACAATATTTGGTCCTATTAACTATGGTCCCCCGTAATAGATATATTTTTTCGTGCTTTGTCACCGCAGGAGTGATACTACAACACTGACGGTGTGTTAATACCTATTGATGGGTACTCTGTGGTACTGATACACAGTGGTATTACGGGGGACCTCGAGTTAATAAGACCTATGGCATTCATTCATAAAAACCTTTATATTTACCCATTCTTACGAACAATATTTGGTCCTATTAACCCCTTTAGAACTCCAGTCCCGTTTTGGGGACAAGGCACTCAACTTCCAAGTAATTTGTCCCCAATTGTCCCCAAAACGAGACTCTGCAGTCCTAAAAGGGTTCAAGAATGACCCTAACTATGATCCCCCGTCGTAATACCAGGTAGGTAATAACGGTAGAATGCATACATCCTCCGGTCCTTCCGATGAATGAAATCTTCACACAAGGCCCACGGCACCACAACCGCCACATGCCACCGCAACCACCGTCGTCTCTCCTCGCGCGTTCTTCTTCTTCTTATTCTTCTTCTCCTTCTCCTACCGTTCGTTATGTGTGCGGCACAAATAAAAGAGGAGATACACGACATCATAGGTGAGGTACATCACGCGTATACATACTCGCAGGGAAGAAATATATGCGGGGTATGTTTTTGGCAGGCCAGGGCTTGGCCAATCGCGAATCAACCGGGCTCCAACATCCAAACACATTCAAATTTAAAAGGCGCATTCAAGTTTTAAAAGAGGCATGCTCTTTAAGATATGCCCAGACACGAGAAGGCAACGGGAAGACGGGGACAGCAAACGAAACAAACTACTCGTACACCCGAAAAATCATCACGCCACACATCACTCCTTCCGGGTCTCCATCTCGCCCTGCGTTCGTGATATACGAGCACACAGCTTTCATCGCGCTTGATTGAACCTCTTCTGCTTGCACAGATTATTTGTATAGTCAGCCGCAGCAGCATCAGCAGCAAGCAGTACTGCTGTATGTAGTGGCAATATCAACAGCAGCAGGTTCGAAGCGGGAAAGGGCGGCCACTGGCATTCATCGTGTGGGCGCCAATCAGCGCGAGGAGCAGGGGAAGGAAGAGGAGGAGGCGGAGGAGGAGCTGGAGGGGGTTTACAGAGGAGGAGGAAAAGAGGAGAGAGCCACCAGGATAATGTGAGAAGAGTATGAAAAAGAGTAGTGATCTTCACCAGGTTCGTACGAGTGAGTGAGTACTACAGAACAGAGAAGAAGCAGTGATGCTGCTGTGTGCCTCTGTTTCATATATATACCTGTTACAGAATAGGAGAAAAACATTTTTTTGCACACTGTTTTGTAGTATACTCAACCGGACGTCGTCGTAGCCGTGTTGTTTATTACCAGTATTATATAGATGTTGTTGTTTTGGGTGGAATCTGCTACGTATATACCAGACTACTATTAATACTAGATACTACCAGAGGCCCGCAGACATGGATGGACCAGGCATTACAGGGGCTGCCTGACCCACCTCGTGGTGGGTGCCGTTGTCGGGCGAGTCGAGTTGAGTCGAGTCGTCGTGCAGCACGCAGCAGGTGCGTGCGTGATATGTTGCGATCGCCTCTTCAAATATCCTGCGCGCCTACTTTCCGCCATGATGACCATCGTTCTCGCACGTACGTGTGATTCGTACGACACACGCATGAATGATGAGTAGTTAACATTAAAAATAACCATCTTGCAGGTTCCAGTTATATAAGAGTAAAGCAGTGTACGAGTACATGTACCAGGTATCTCTTTGTGTGCTGCCTTTTTTTTTATTTTATTTTTTGCTCATCCCATTTATTTATTAATTTATCTTCGCCCATCTTCTTCTCTCTCTCCTTCCAACTCGTAACTTAGATCCGGGGTCACATAGCAGGCTCTTCTCCCTCCTTCCCGCTACGGTACGTTCCTTAATTTTGTCGCGAGAAGATTTCAGCCTTTTCTTCCCTCGTCGGCTCGCATCGAATCGTGCCTACCCACGCTGCAAGGCGCTCTCTCAACAATTGAATCCTTTTTTATTTTTTATTTTTGCAAACAAAGTCAAAAGTCCGACCCACCTGGGGCTCGAACCCCGGACTCTAAACACAAGTAGAACTCGAGGTTTAACCACTTGAACCACCGGGGCGACCGGCATGTGCTATGAAATACATACCAGCTACTTCGCTTTGAATATTGATAGCAATAATACTATTAATAGTACAGCAGTTCTTCTCTCTATATTTCGGCACATATTTTGGATAGAACTACGAGTGTGAGTACTTGCTGCGCGCTTATTCACGCCGTTCCCATCCCGACAACTGCATACAGCAGCAGCAGCAGTAGGGTTCTTTTCTTCCGGCCATAATTCGTCCTGCATAATAAGGCTTTAACCCTTTTAGGACCGTAGCCTCGTTTTGAGGACAATTGGGGGGCAAATGACTTGGAATTTGAGTGGTGTGTCCCCCAAACGGGACTGGAGTTCTAAAAGGGGTAAGATACACTGTGCACGCAGTACGTACTCTCTACTACTACTCGTATTAATGGTATATTTACATACGAAACCACTTGCCTGCGCAGGCATGGTCTCCATCGGCTGACTGACTGACTGACTGACTGACTGACTATTACGTAGCTTCTTCTTCTTTCTGTGCGTTCATTTCCTATTTGACCCGCCGACGAGCTGTTCTTCAATCTACTTGTTATCTCCCGACCCACCCCAATCAATTCTCGTTCCTGGACTGGCGACATCGCAATCTTATCGTCACACTGCTTGCTGTCGGCCACGGATGGATGTGCACCAGCAGCGACCACCGCAGTATAGATAGTGTACGAGTATACGTGTATCCGAGAGGTTACTAGAACAAGCGTACCTACCTGGTGCACACTACCTGGTTACCTGGTTACATAGTATAAAAAGGATTCAATTGTTGAGAGCGCCTTGCAGCGGCGTGGGTAGGCACAATTGGAGGCGAGTCGACGAGGGAAGAAAAGGGTGAAATCTTCTCGCGATAAAAATGAAGGCACGTACCGTAGCGGGAAGGGGGTAGAAGAGCCTGCTATGTGACCCCGGATCTGAGTCACGAGTTGGAAGGAGAGAGAGAAGAAGATGGGCGAAGATAATGAATGGGATGGGAAAAAAAAAAAAAAGTATAATCACACCAACCAACCTTGCGATGAGTTTCGAGAAAAACTTCGACCTCGTCACACAGCTTTTCGCTTCTCCTTAACCACTTTTTAGAACCGCAGTCCCGTTTTGGGGGCAAACTACTTGAAATTTGACTGGTTTGTCCCCAAAACGGGACTGCGGTTCTAAAAGGGTTAAGCAGTACCTGTTTGTATACCAGCGAGATATATAATTATAATAGCAGTCTATGGGCGAGCACTGGACACTATATTATTATTTCTCTTGCCATCCGACAATGTGCAGCATGATCTTCAACATGGATCACTCATAACTTTCCCGAAAGCAGAAAACCTCGTAAACAAAAGGAAACCCATGCACCAAGTCTACCTCCCTTCCGTGCCAACTTTCAGCTTGTCTACGAACTCTATTTATTTGCTGTATTTGCTCCTTCCTTCTCATTACGTTCTACACTATATTATTTGTAGTGGTCCCTCAGCAGTGCCAATGAGTATAATAATAGTGCCGGCTGCCGGCTTTTGATTGAAGGCCTCTGATTTTGCGCGTGTTCAGCGATGTAATGTGGGGTTATATAACCACGGCATTCCGTAGTGTGGCGGTATGATTATTGTTGGCATATGATAGCGTCGGGAGGCGTTCTACGATAGATACAGGTTCACCCTAACTTTTCTGAAGCTCCTCACTCTAGGAGCTCCAGGACCTCACCCGAAGACTCGCTTTAGTTTAGCAAAAAGCAAATTGCATGCCGATCAATATTCCCATGGCCGGCCCAAGTACACAAAAATGTCATTTTTCGAAACAAGATTGGCCTTCAGACGATTTTGGGTTATGAGGAGCCCCGTCATTCAGAAAACAAAATACCGGAAATGTGCTACCTACCTCTTATCGTAGAACGCGTCTCGGTTTGTTTGCGGATAGAGCGATCTCTCGTTCTTCAGCTTCTTTTTTTTGTTTTTGTTCTTTCGCAGCTGCGGTGTGGAACATTATATTTTCGGAAGAGGCTCTCGACCAGCTAGATATTTCCGAGAACACTTTTTGTTCGATATGGGGAACCAACAACCAACCGAGTTTGTGAGAAACGATCGGACTCCCGTTGGCCGCGATGCCTGAAGTCGGCCACCCGACCCGAACCCGAACCCTAACCCTAACCCGAGCGCGAACGCTATGGGGTGACCCCAGGGCTTGGATGGTGTGGCTTGTGAAATATCTAGGTTGATTCCGCCGGCTTGGGTGCCGTTTGCTTGGAATATGGCTCTATTATTATGCTTGTCATCGGACAAACTGTACTGTGTAGTGTTGTTTGTCTGAAAAAAGACCAACAGATGGCGAATACAACTCTCCAGAACAAAAGCTCGGCAGCCTCTATCAATAGGCTGCATGTTTGTAAAGGCTCTATTGTTAATGTTAATAGTAGGCTGCATTCTGGCCGGCTCGGGATGCTGTGGCTTTTGGAAAAACTCTAGGTCGGGTGGGCCGCTTACAATACACCCCTTAGCCAATCAGAGTGCGTAAATAGCCTACCTTGGTTGGGGAGATCCACTATCTAGGGCAGCGACCACGTTTAGAGCAGCAGTCCCGTTTTGGGGACAAACCACTCGAAATTTGAGTAGTTTGTCCCCAAGACGGGGCTGAGTCCTAAGGAAGGGTCGATCTTAACGAGGGCTGTGTTTTTAGGTTTATTTCAGTATTTTCACGAAATTTCGATATTTATTTGTCGGGTTCTTCCTACAGGAAAATACCGAAATTTCGGGAAAATACTGAAAAAAACTGAAAAGCACTCCTGGTTAAGATTGACCCTAAAAGGGTGAATTAATAATTGCCCCCCGTGCGAACGTACGAACCCACAACCCGACAACGATATTAGGGGCAGGTGAAATGAGGCGTTCTACGATATTATAGAGGTTCTCGCCCTAACTTTCCGAGGCTCATCTCCTCTCTAAAGGAGAGCTCCATGCCCATACCTCGCCCCAAAACTGACTTATTTCATCTGCGCGAATCAAATTGCGTCCCGAGATGAACCATGCCTTGGCCCAAAAGTACACACAAAAAAGTCATTTTTCGAATCGAGATCGGCATTCTTCTCACGATTTTGGGTTGAAAAGGACCAGCCCCGTCATTCAGATAACGAGCGCACAAGTTTTCTCCGACCTCATACCTCACCGGCTGTTTTCGAACCGTCGCTTGTACCAGATAGATATCGTTTCAGGTTCATATGGTCCTTACGGTCAATCTTCACGAGGAGTGTTTTTCAGTTTTTTTCAGTATTTTCCCGAAATTTCGGTATTTTCCTATAGGAAAAAAACGAGAAATACCGAAATTTCGTGAAAATACTGAAATAAATCTAAAAAACAGTCCCAACAACATCTATCTGATGAGGCCACGATTTTTGTTGTCATTTCCCCGACACTACTTCTTATGATACCTAGGAGGGGATCATTATATCAATAGTTCCCCCCCACACACACTTTCTTACTTGTTTAAAAAGGTTGCAACTTATATCAAGGTTCTAAGCCAGCGCCTCGTTTTTTCGATATGCTTGCCTTCGAAGTAAAAAATTCAAAAAAATCGCTTATTCCTCTATGAGCAGTCGCTCCGCGTATGCACGCATCTCCTAGCCAAACATGCCTTCCGTGTGGTAACCGTTTTAGTACCGCTGTCCCGTTTTGGGGGCAAACTACTTATAATTAGAGTGATATGTCCCCACATATGAGACTGCGGTCCTAAAAGGGTTGAGGTTGTGATATTTTGATGATTCCCTACGCGCGGTACGTACAATCCCTCGTGCACTTTTTGAAGGCCGCACGCACTCCTCGCTGTTCACTATTCACTACCAGGGGTATTATTATTCCTCTTGCCATCAGACAATGTGCAGCATGATCTTCAACATGGATCACTCATAACTTTCCCGAAAGAAGAAAACCTCGGAAACAAAAGGAAACCCATGCACCAAGTCTACCTCCCTCCCTTCTGTGCCAACTTTGGTATTGTTATTCACATTCTGCACGTTTAACCCCTTTAGTACCGCAGTCCCGATTTGGGGGCAAACCATCCTAATTCCAGGTGATTTGTCCCCAAAACGGGACTGGGGTCCTAAAAGGGTTAAGAGGACTTTTATTAGAATTAGGCTGTGTTTGTCCCCAGAACGGGACGACTGCAATTTGTTCCGGCTGGCTCCGTTTTTTTCGGGGGCAATGGCCGGTGTTTTCTTTCCAACCCCGGTAAGGCGGGCAAAAATGGCTCATCATGCGTGCTCCTGGTGGCACGCCGGCTGTACGTACGAGTTTATCGCGTTCGGAATCCTGGCGCCAGCTACTACTACTACTACTACTACTACTACTACTACTGCAGATACCACCCTAAAACGGCAACGAACGGTGGGGTGGGTTGGAGCGCATGATGAACCACAAGCGGCCGCCCAGATGCTGTCAGCGCAGTGGAAGCCCGCAGCTAAGAAAACACCGTGTGAAGAAAAATAGGCTCAGGTCGGCTCGAACAGTGGGAGAATTGGGTTAAGAAACACAGCTCAACAGGCGTGGGAACAGCTATACAATGGAGTTAGACAAAGGGCCGGCAGAAAAATAAGACTCTGAACCTGGACACGAAATTAATTGACGTTTCTCAACCCTGTTAGGACAGCAGTTAGTGCCGCCAACGAGCGCGCTCCCACACAACTGGGATGACCAGCTCCCTCCCTCACGTCGAATTCGCGTACGAGCAACCATTCGAGCGATGAAGTCCGCACATACATGGGTGCGCAGGCTTCCACCCCACCCTCTCTCTCTCTCTCTCTCTCTCTCTCTCTCTCTCGCTCTCTCTCTCTCACACACACACGATTTTCGAGCGCATCGCGTTGGGGTCACCGGCCACAAAACGTTTGGCCCGCGATCACCTTTGTGCCGGGGACGCCGATCAGCTGGTCGCCACAAACTATCGCCTGGCCGTACAACTTTAACCTGGTGGTGGTGTGTTCAACCCTTTTAGGACCGCAGTCCCGTTCTGGGGGCAAACTGCTTATAATTAGAGCAGTTTGTCCCCAGAACGGGACTGCGGTCCTAAACGAGTCAACCTTTTGTCCGTTTTGTCTCGTTTACGTACCATCTGGCAAGCAATCAATAACGTGGTACCATGAATGCCCATGACAAGAGAGATTCCAGACCAACTATTACGGGGGGCCATAGTTTATAGGACCTATGGTATACATAAAAACCTATGCATTTAACCATTTTTACGAACAATATTCGGTCCAATTAACTATGGTCCTCCGTAATATAATAGAGCGGAGGCGTGAAGCGACGATGCTGCCAAACAACCAAAAACTACTATTTTACGGGGGACCATACTTAATAGGACAAAATATTGTTTCTAGAAATGGTTAAATGTGTGGGTTTTAATGTATACCACAGGCCCTATTAACTATGGTCCCCCGTAATACATGCAGTACATGGAACTACATCGTAATCGTAGATGTGCGCTCCTCCCTGTTCTCTTGTCCCTACCGACGCGTTCTACGATAGAGGTAGCACATTTCCGCTATTTTTTTGTCTGAATGACGGGGTTTCTTCTTCACCCAAAATCATTTTTACTTCATAACAATATGTGGCCCAATTAACTATGGTCCCCCGTAACAGTTGTCTCGTACGCAGCAGCGGCCCTAGACTATTTTGTCGAATGAAAGTGGTAAGCCACCCCCGTCTCTCTATCTGACGCGTTCTACGATAGAGGTAGCACATTTCCGCTATTTTTTTGTCTGAATGACGGGGTTTCTTAACCCAAAATCGCCGGAACGCCAACCTTGTTTCGAAAAATGACGGTTGTGTATACCTGGGCCGTGGAATTATTCATCGGGATGCAATTTGATTTTTGCTGAAGTCGGTTTTCGGGTGAGGTGTGGAGCTCCGTAAGTGAGGAGCCTCAGAAAAATCAGGGTGGACCTCTTTCGCAAAACGCAAAACGCCTCTACCTGTTTCTAGGATTACACTGGACTGGGCAATCGATCGATATTTCGCCCCTAGTGGAGTAACTCGGTATTAGTATTACGGGGGACCATATTAAACAGAACCTACGGTACACACAAACACCTGTATATTTCGTTATTTTTACGAACCATACTTGGCCCTATTCACTACTGTGGTCCCCCGTAAGAGTAGGCTACACAATCACATTTGGCGTCGTCGAGGACGCGGTTTCGAATCTCACTACGGAAGTTTATTCTGCTGACACGCTTGCGCGTGCGTGCGTCCCTGAAAACATACGTACATCTCCCTGGTACCCCGGGTGTTTTTGAAGCGAAGCGGGTAGGTGTTAGCGTACGGCCGTATACGGTACCGACGCCCCTAACATACCGCCCTTCAGAGGGTGGGGAGGAAAGTGATACCTGGTATTATAGGGATTACACTTGGCTGGGTATATAGGGATTACCCTGGGCTGGGTAATCGATCGATCTTTTACCCCTCCCTCTAGCTCGGTAGCAGGTGACGCCTTCACGTACCCCCTACCCTAGCAAGGGCCAAGCCCTCCCTCCCAAACAATTCCCGGAAGATATATCGTTAATTAACTCTTGCTTCGCGCGTACCCTGGTTGTGGCGTTTCGCCATCCGACAACGTTGATGCCAGTGTTTTCATTCTTGTACTTCATTTTACAGCAAAAAAAAAATATTCGAGTTGGAAGTAGGCCCGGGGGGTCGTCGAAGCGGCGGACTCTTTCGATGGCGGGGTGGCGCAGGGGCGAGACGCAGAGAGGGGAGCTGGCTACGCCGCGCAGCTAAGCTCAGCCAGGACGCCGAGAGCGGCGACAAGAGGAGGGGGGGGGGGGAGGGGGGGGGGGGGGGGGGGGGGGGATCAGACGTACTGATACGCAGCTGTCGACGAATGAATGCAGAAACGTAATGGTACATCGAGGGGGGCAAGGTATCGATCCGACCGTACATCGTAGCCCATGAACTATTTTACTTTTTCTGTTAATATTAATAGTACTATTTTGTTGGTTTTTTGTGGAGTTGATCAGGGGGGGTGGGGGGTGCGATATCTGCATGACCGCCGAGGGTAGGAAGGAGACGAGATAATACCGTGTGGCAAGGCCCCAGAATCCGTTTTGTAGCCGAGACGGGAGCCCAAGTTACTATTACGGGGGACCATAGTTTATAGGGACCCAATATTGTCATTACGGGGGGGGGGCATAGTTAACAGGACCTATGGTATACATAAAAACCTACCTGATATATATTTAACAATTTTTACTATCAATATTTGGTCCTATTAACTATGGACCCCTGTAATAGTAGTAAAAATGTTTAACTATATACCATGGTAGGTTTTTATGTGTACCATAGGTTCCATTAACTATGCTCCCCCGTAATAGTAAAAATGCTTAAATATATACCATGGTAGGTTTTTATGTGTACCATAGGTTCCATTAACTATGGTCCCCCGCAATATTAACATCACGATCTTGGGTTGCGAGTTTCTCTTAGGTCTTTTTTTTTTCTGTATTTTTTCTCGCTTCTTGCCTTGTTTCTCTCTTCTTCTCTGTTTCATCCCCCCCCACCGCCGTCCCTAAGCCGATATGGTGCTCTCCTTCGTGTTGCTCCGTCCGTGCGGCACTCACTTGTTTCCCCCTTTTAGCACCGCAGTCCCGTATGTGGGGACAAAGCACTCGAACTGTAAGTAGTTTGTCCCCAAAACGGGACTGCGGTGCTAAAAGGGATAAGAGCGGCTCCTCTCGACCGTGTACGCTTGTCTTCAGCCTGATATCTCTGCGTCGCTCGGTATCCTTTTTCACATCCAATTGTTTTCTTCTTCTTCTTTTTATTTTTATTTATACAGGTAAGTTGTACCAGTATATTTTTTTATCTGTTCTTCGGTCTGGTTTATGTTGTGTGTTCTCGTACCCGGTACGTTGTGCGTTGGCATTTATTTCACTTGTTGCGCCGTTTTTCGTCCAGCTCCTGTCGTTTTTGCCTGCTTCGATTTCTCTGTCTCTCAAGTACGTGGCAGCACAATCAGAATCTTCATACACCTGGCATAGGATAAGGAATCAGGACGGGCACTTGGGTACGTAGGATGATAGAGTTCAAAGAACGCTTTGATGTGAAGAAAACAAGGCTAGACGCACGGAACAAACAGTATTTCGTGATTTTCCTACCAACTATTACGGGGGACCATAGTTAACAGGACCTATGGTACACATAAAAACCTACATGTTTAATCATTATTACTAACAATATTTGGTCCTGTTAACTATGGCCCCCCGTAATACCAACTATTCCGTTTCGATATTTTGAATTTTTCGAGCAAAAAACGTGTGGAATCGCCTTTTTTTACAGTACTGCTTCTATACTGTAAATATCGTCACTTTTAATGAGTACCTGGTATGTTAGTTCCAGCGCACGCACCACTTCAATACCGTAAATATCGTAACTATGTTAGTTCCAGCGCACCGTCACCCCCCCACGTACAGATAATACATTCGAATTTTTCCTGTGCGAAGTGATATTCCAGCTCCAGAGTCATTGCAGCCTGTCCTGGGGCAACGGATTGCTTTGGGTTGTGGTCATCATCAGCAACAACACGAGAGGTACCATATCATATATCACAAACACCTCGTACGTACGAGTACATATTATAGAGGATGCTATAGAGGCATCTGATTTTTTGCCTGTATGAGGTAATATTCCGGCTCCAGAGTTGTCGGAGCCAGTCCTGTGACCACGGACTGTGTTTCGTTGTGGCCATGAGTTGATGCAGCAACACAAACCACAACGACAACAATAACGTATCATGTACTTAACCCTTTTTAGGGCCGCAGTCCCGTTTTGGGAGACAAATTACTTAGAATTCGACTGGGTTGTCCCCACAACGGAACTGCGGTTCTAAAAGGGTTAAACAAATGCCAAATACCTGGTACACTCTCGTTCCGTTTGCCATCCATCTTAACGATGTGCAGCTCCGATCCGGATCGTAGTATACCATCCAAACATACAAAACCAGTGAACTAAAAAGGGTGTATCCACTATGATACGTACTACCTGCTGCCGTGCACAGCCTACTAGTGGCTTCGAAACTTAGAAGTTGCTAATCGTGTCTGAAAAAACTTCCCACCAATATCCCAGCCGGACAGAGCCAACGCAATAATTCAGCCCCCCCCCCCCCGGAGAGCGAGAGGAATCCCTTGGTTTGGAAACGTTTTACAACGTGACGGTGAATACTAAAGCAAAAAAAAGGACAACCCAAGCTCTCGGCCGGTCGGACTGCCTTCTGGACCCCAGGCCGCGTTTACCGTTGCCCCCTCCCTGCGCCCCCCCCCCCCCCCGCCCGCCGCCGCCGCCGCGCGCGCTCGCGCCGGCATTGCTGTCTCTGGAAATGGTCACACACCGGAGACTCAAGCGACCCACTGAAGCTGTCATCCATATGCAAGTCCGCCGCCTTCACAAAAGTCTTTTTTTTTGTTTTTTACTATCATGGGATGCAGGTCACCCTTCGTGCGACTCGATGGACACCTCACGTTTCGCTTCGCAAAGCTTGGTGCAAGCATTGTCCGCCTGGTCGGTAAAAAACCCGACGTGCTCTGTCCCCCGGCATTGTGGGGATACGCGGGTGTACGATGATACGATTACTTACTGCCATGCATGAGATCGAGTACATCTCTCCTATCGAGTACACCCCCCCCCCCCCCCCCCCCCCCCCCCCCGGCGGCCAAACAGGAAGGGGATAAGTCTTGCAAAAAGTGTCTCTGTAATATATGGAAACAACGTAATGAGCGCCCAATTGTTGTCTGTCTCTATTTGGAAGGAGAAGGAACGGTGCTCCGTCTCGAAAGGGGTGCGTGGTCAATGGCCAAACGACTGAGGCGAGCAACGAGTGAGTACGCCCCCCCCCCCCCTCCCCCCCCCCCTTCTATTTTATATAGGATGGGTTGGCGTCGGTTGGCAACGACACTGTAAAACATGTCGCTCACTACGTGAGCTAGACAACCAGGGTACCGTTTTTTTGGGGGGGTTTTGGACGGTCGCCCACAGCCGGTTGTCGAGTTAGATCCTTTGTGCGAGGTAAAGAACCTTTACTTCGCACAATTGGGAATGATCGTTTCACGTAGTGTTCAAGGTAAGGCACCCAAGAGGCAGTTACATAGTACTCCCGTTGCTGTCTCTGGAAATGCCTACACCGGAAATTAAACCAACTCATTGAAGCTGTCGTCCATATGCAAGTCCGCCCCAAAAGCGGTTCTTAGTAGGATGCAGCTCACCCTTCATGCGACTCGCCTGACACCTCACGGCGCTTTGCGCTTGGTGCAAGAAATGTCCTTCCTGGTCGGTGAAAATCCGACATGCTCCGTCCCGGCATTGTAGGGATGCGAGGGTCTAATGGTCATACGACTACGGCCATGCATGAGATCATGTACATCTCTCCTATCGAGTACACCCCCCCCCCCCCCCTCCCCAAGCCTGGCCTTCTCATGTACAAGTTCGTCCCATACACACTTCGAAATACGCCTGTCATCCTTCCTATACATCCTGATCCCGTAGTACGTACGTAGCCGTATCCAAAGCTACGTGCAACTCGAACTCGTTGCTATGAATAGCTCCTTCGTATTACAACTTGCTGCAGGTGTTGTTACAACGGGAGCAAACAAGCTAAATTGACGCACGAGACGTATTCTGGACGTGGAAGTGTGGTGAACTAAATTAACCCTTCCATTAATAGAACTCCAGTCCCGTTTTGGGGGGACACCAGTCAAACACCACCTAGTATTGTCCCAAATTGCCCCCAAAACGAGACTGCAGTCCTTAAAGGGTTAAGCTTCATTTTCTGTACAACTCCGCCGGAGGGTAAAAAAAGAACAAGAAAAAAATGGACTATAGTATATGGGCATATCATCGGTCACAAGTCACAAGCGGTATGAATAGTACTGCTGTTATTCTTTTACGGTCATACGTCAAATTCACATTACAGTAGGTGGTCCGCGTGCCTACTGACTTCAATTTCGAGGATTCGAGCCTCACCGAGGGCATACTCGTACTCGCAGGAACTTCTTCTTGCTTGAAAAAAAGGTTGGCGGAAGGCGCGTGAGGGTTGGTTTGCACCACTCGAGGAAAATCGACGAGCAGCTTGGGAATGCTGAACCCTGTGTATGCGCGACACAAAAAGGAAGACACGTGTCTGGGGGGGGGGGCGGGGGGGGGGGGGACGACCCTGTGACCACGGCTTCAAGCTTGTTCAGAAGATCGTCGAGGGTATACTCGGTGAAACTGATGCTCGAAAAACGAAATGATACAAAACAAAACAAAAAAATAAAAATAAAAATAAAAATAAGACCAACAAAGCAAGTTATTTTATACCATACCCTGGTATGCTTCTACATACTCACGTGTACCGCAACGTCCCTGTTGACTACTTTTGTACTGCTGTTGGCAGTTTCAATAAGGGGGCCACACACGATCGATGCCTTTCCTTTTTTTGTGAGGACCATAATTAGGATTAGTTTGCAATCTAAAACTAAAAGAGTGCCTGGTACGTCAGCTCTGGCTGTGGGTTCAATCGATCGGCAGATCGATCGATACTCAACTTCGCAAGCTGCGCGAACCGTTCGCGCGTTGACTAGTTTATGAGGATGGTGGGGTGCCTGGTGGGATTCTTCCAGGAGTCGGGCTGCTCGTTAGTGGTCGTTGTTTGCGGACCAGGAACCACTTCCAACCCCCGTCCGGGTGGGATCAAACCCAACCAAGAGCAGGTTTATTAGAAATCTGGGAGGTAGGGTCTTTAGGGGTGCTTTTTATTTGAAAATGGCGTCGCGCGGTCTGCTCTTTCTTCGGAATCGTCGTCCGCAACTGTGAGATTTTTTTCTTTTTTCGATGCAAAACGCGGCGCAGCCGCATTTTATCGCCAGTTTTGCCCCGTTTTGGCTGCGGCTTGGGGTCAGGGTTAGGGTTAGGGTCAGGGTTGGGTCTTCGCGCGTTCCTTGATTCCAACAGGAACCAAAATACCTGAAAACAGTCTATAATACCAACCTGATTGTCCCATCTCCCAGATTGTTGTGAGACCTCGGGATCAAAAGCTACCGGCGTAATAAGTAGGCCCTAACTCTGACCCTAACCCTAAACTAAGGATCAAGAATGGGAATATAAGGTTAGGCGTTGTGCCGCTTTCGTTTTTTTTTTTAAAGCATGTAGGGGAGTCACTGAATGGCCTATCTATATCCTTGTCAAGGAAATATATTTTTTGCATCTTTCTTTCATTCCCGTTTGTACCTCTTTGTGTCTCTGTTAGTATGGTGCGTTTTGCCTTTTTTGCGTTTTGCTATCTGCTTCTGTTTTTGTTTTGTTTTTTTCTGCTTCGCTTCGTCTTCTTTTTTAGGTTTTTGTCTGCTATTAATTGTCTCCTTTTTGCTTCCCTGGTGTCCGCAGCGGTTGGTGGAGTGCGTATGCTTGTTTTTTGTTTTTGCCTCTGTTTTACTACCACCGAGGTATTTCTTCCACTCCAGAGTTATTGGAGCCTGTCCTGCGACTACGGACTGCGTTGTATTGTGAGTGAATGTGAGAACAACAACAACAACGAGTAGGTCTAGCAGTCTGGGAGAAGGGATCTTTAGGGATGTTTTTTACTTGAAAAATGTGTTGCGTGGTCTGCACTTCGGAATCGTCGTCGGCATCTGAGAAATTTCCTGGTTCGATGCAAACTCGGCGTAGCCTCGTTTATGGCGAGTTTCGGCCCGTTTCGGCTGCGGTTTGGGTTCAGGGTTAGGGTTAGGGTTAGGGTTAGGGTTAGAGTAAGGGGTTGGGTCGGGTCTTCGCCCGTGCCTTGATCCCAACAGGAACCAAAACATCCGAACAGCCTACCAACCTGAAGATCCCTTCTCCCAGATTGTTAAAGGTCCTCACAACAACAACAACAACAACAACAACACCATGTTAGTCCAGTTTGCACATTGGTTTTATCTTGTGTGCGCTTTCTTCGTCTCGTGTATTTTTAGGCAGCCGAATTCCGATTTTTTGTGTTTTTTTTCGGATCTTTCTAGGGCCCCAGCACCTTTGTGTGACCACGGACTCCTTCGTCAGAGGGTTACTTAAACCTTTTAGAACCCCAGTCCCGTTTTGGGGACAAACCACTCAAACTTCAAAGTAGTTTGTCCCCCAAACGGGGCTGCAGCACTAAAAGGGACAACAGCAATAAATACCCTAACGTGTAAAAATTCGCGCGAACGGCTTATCATACAAATTGGAAGTCAGCACGTAAAAATGGGATGTAGACGAAACGTATTTTACTACCTACGCAGCTTGCAAAGTTGAGTATCAACTACCTGGTACGTAATCAGTCGAACTCACAGCTGACATATTTCATCATTTTAAAGTAAAAAAGTTACTACTCCGAACCCGCGGACCATGATTTGCCCCCTCACGATGATAATATTGTAGTTAGGTGCGACTGGAATTTTCTCGGAAACTTCCCCCGATCCCTCGGCGAATGCTGCATATGTACGGTCTGAAGGGGTTTTGCTTTTGAGCAGGGCCGCGTCATTATTACGTGCGGAACAATTGGACCGGAGATCTGCGCCGTCCGACAGAAAAACTTCGATTGTTTCCCCTTTTTTTGTGTTCCAGCTACGATAGTGGTGACCGACAGAAAGCAAAAACACGTTTTTTTGTTTGCTTGAATGGGGTTGCTCATTCTGGAACTGATATTCAAAGCGAGCCAAGCGTTGCTTCTTTTGCTCGTTTCAGCAGCTTGGCGTTTATTAATAGTATGTTGAATATCATGCTGCACATTGTCGGATGGCAAAATAAATAATACCAGGTACCAGTAATTAGTAATAGTATTCCATACTAAACGCCATGCAAACGCAGTGTATAGTTGTTGTTTGCGGCACAAAACTTCGTTAACCCCTTTAGCACCGCACTCCCATATGTGGGGACAATTCACTCTAATTATAAGTAGTTTGTCCCCAAAACGGGACTGGGGTCCTAAGAGGGTTAAGGTAATTTTTCCTCTAGAGTATCTAGATATACTTCGTATACACCTCGTGTTGACTTCCAAAAAAAAAAAAAAAACGCAACCCTACCACGGTGGGCTCGACCTACGAGTATATATATATGCGGGTCTTATTGGTCAAGGCGGGTCTTTCGGCAACCCGGCTTCTTCTTTTCTTTTTTTTTGTCATGAAAAGCCATTAATTAAAACACGCTGCGGAGTCGCGTGACTGCTCCTCCTGCTGACCTCGAGCTCCCCCAAAGGGTTGGGGTTAGGGTTAGTAGGGTTTATAATTAGGGTCAGGCCTGGGGTTGGGTTATGGGGTGGGGCCTGGGGGTTTTGGGTTGGTCCGGGTCCACGTGCAAGGTGGAAAGAAATTGGCGACACACGTCCCCGCACAAAGGTTTGTGCAAGGTGCGGCTGCACGTAGCGGGAGCCCACCACGATGACCCTAAATATGAGGATATATTGTACTCACTATTGATGTGAGAAATGTAATTATATTTAGGGACAGAGTGGTAGGCCCTATATATGGGGGGGGGGGGGGGGGGGGGGGGGAAGGCTTCCCAATGTATTCCTGAAAATAACAAATTAAATGTAGCATCGCGAGGGAAAAGCCATCACCAACCGCTTCATTTGAAATACAGACAACATTTTCGATTTTCAGCAGAGGTACGTTTTGAGATGAAACACGAAGCACCAAAGCGGACGATTTGGGCTCATTTTGGGGCCTATTTTTACTCCATAGCGCCTCCGTGATGCCAGGTGTTGATATCGATGCGAGTCGACGAGGGAAGAAACGGCTGAAATCTTCTCGCGATAAAAATGAAGGCACGTGCCGTAGCGGGAAGGGGGGTAGAAGAGCCTGCTATGTGACCCCGGATTTGAGTTACGAGTTGGAAGGAGAGAGAAGAAGAAGATGAGCGAAGATAATGAATGGGATGAGCAAAAAAAAAAAAAAAAAACGGGGGGGGCATAGTAAATAGGAACAAATATTGTTAGTTTGTAAAAATAGATGAATATATAGGTTTTTGTGCGTACCATAGGTTCTATTTACTATGGTCCTCCGTGATACAGTATTATAGTAGTATGTATCCACCAGACCCGGTTCCTATCCGCCAAGGCCGGAGAGAGGGTTGAGCTCGCCCAGCAGGGGATGCGATCGTTTTTTTTGTTGGCGCTCGATTTCCCGGAATACAAACGGGAAAGGTTTTGATAAGTTTATCCCGAGCGTGTTTTTGCACTGCGGTGACGTTTTGGGGACAAACTAGTTAAGAGTTTGAATGGTTTGTCCCCGTTTATGGTGTTTGGTCGGAAAAATCCGGTCAATCAATCGAGAGAGAGAGAGAGAGAGAGAGCCTTGCGAAAACTTAATGTTCGGCGTTTTTTAGCACACCTCCTTTTAAACCGCTGTAAAGAGAAGAAACAAAAAAAAAAACGATGGCACTCCCTTTTGCCGCGACTGTTTACGGTCTTTCGCGGTAGGTGGCGAAACGTTGCGCCGTGGGCGCGCAGCGTTTGTTCGGAATTGGGCGTAGCGCTCCCCGAGGCGGAGGACCTGGTGCGTGGTGCGGCTTTTGCTGCCCGCCGACCACGGTTTTGAATCGCCGGGCCTTTTTTGAGCCTAAGCGGAGAAAAAAGAAGGAAAGCGGTAAATTTTCCGCGCTATATTTTTGTCGAAAAAAAAAAAAAATGGTTTCTTGTTTTTACCGCACATTCGAAAAAATTTGCTACAGGCTGCTTGGTTTTCGCCGCAAGCGGAAGAGAAAAAGCAGTATCGGCAGTGCCTTGTTTTTTTTTGTTGTTGTTGGGCGTTCATCGAAAGGCACGCAACCAACCGCCAGCGGTGAAGTTTACGGGGGACCCTATTACGGGGGACCATAGTTAATAGGACCAAATATTGTTTGTAAAAATGGTGAAATATATAGGTTTTTATGTATAACATAGGTCCTATTAACTATGGTCCCCCGTAATAGTTAATAGGACCTATGGTATACATAAAAAACCTACTAGTTAATAGGACCTACCTATGGTATACATAAAAACCTACCAGGGTATGTATTTTTAACCATTTTTACTAACCATATTTGGTCCTATTAGCTATGTATGGTCCCCCGTAATAGCTTCGCGGGGTAAACCATCCGCTCGTTTCGCAAAATAACCTAGGGGGACAACGCCCTATTTGCTCCCCGCGGTCCCTCTGGACACCCTCATCCCCCCCCGACCTGACCCATCCAATCTGACCCTGTGGGGATATAATGAGCCGCCGGCAGGGTCCGCCAAGCAGCCTCACCCCACGCCGACCGGACCCACCAAAACTCGAGGGTTTGTTCCCCTACCAAAGCGGCCGCAGAGCAAAGTAAAAAAGTGCAGTAAATAACAGCATACCGGGTATGTATGAGGTAGCTTGAGGAGGACCTCAAGGAGTTCGGCATCAAGCTCGAAGGGTGGCGCGAGGCAGCACAGAAAGCCGGCAGATGGTTCCGACGGGTCGGGGAAGGGGCGGAGGTCTTCATCCGGAAAGGACATAAGGATGAGAAGGAGGCATCGGCAGAACGGCATAGAATAGCTGCAACCACGACCACAGCCGTTGACGCCAACGCGAGTGCCGCAGAATGGCAGGGAAGAGGGGGAGGGCGAAAGGGAGACGAGGGGGAATGGGGGGGGGGAGGGGGGGGAGGCGGTCTGCTCAACAGACTGAAGCCTGGTTATGGCCATCATCGTCATGATGCACTTCCTTCTTTGGAACCCAAGTATCATTATTACGGGGGGGCATAGTTAATAGGACCTATGGTATACACAAAAAGCTATATATTTAACCATGTTTACTAACAATATGTGGTCCTATTAACTATGGTCCCCCGTAATAGCATGGTGCCACCTGGGCAACTTTGCGTGTCTGTATGCTACAGTGCCTGCCTTTCGTATTTTCTTTCCCCCCCGCCCGTAAATATCGCTTTTTTGTCCCCTCTTTTTTTTTCATCTTTCTTTCATTCCCGTGTGTACTTCTTTGTGTCTCTGTTAGTCTGGTCCGTTTCGGGTTTTTTTGCTTATAGCTTCATCTTCTTTTTTTAGGTTTTTGTCTGCTATTAGTAGTCTCCTTTTTGCTTCCCTGGTGTCCGCAGTGGTGGAGTGCGTATGCTTGTTTTTTGTTTTTTTGCCTCTGTTTTACTACCGAGGTATTTCTTCCACTCCAGAGTTATTGGAGGCCTGCGACCACGGACTGCATTGTATTGTGAGTTAATGTGAGAACAACAACAACAACAACAACAACAACAACAACAACAAAATATGCGGAAAGGGTGTGTGCAGAGTTTTGTTTGCAGACCCATGGTGTGCGCGCAGCGAATCAGCGTCGGCATCAACCGGCGTCGTCGTCTGCTCTCGATATTTTGCACATCGCCCTCGTATCCGAGCGGGAAAACTACTATTACGGGGGACCATAGTAAATAAGACCTATGGTATACATAAAAACCTACCAGGTATATGTTTAACAGTTTTTACTAACAATGTTTGGTCCTGTTAACTATGGCCCCCCGTAATTTACGGGGGACCATAGTTAATAGGACCAAATATTGTTGGTAAAAAATGTTAAATATTTAGGTTTTTAATGTGTACCATAGGTTCCATTAATTATGGTCCCCCGTAATACTATTAATAGTAGTGACTGCAGTTGGAATTCACTGTACGTACGTACGTAGCGTGGGATAGTTGAAATGGTTGGAAGCGAAAACTATCGAGTTGTAGAAGAGGCCCTTTTCAACGAAGAATAACACCTCGGTCGTGTGGCCCCACCGACAAAAAAAAAAAAAGTCAACACCGGACGGACTGACAGCCTCGGCGAGGGCGGACGTTGGCATAGTGGCGAACAAACAGCGCATGCGATGTCAAGTTGGACCATCAACCCCTCCAATCTGATTAATTCAAAAACATAGAATAAACAAATAATTACTATTACGGAGGACCATAGTTAATACCTGGTATGACCTATGGTATACATAAAAACCTATATATTTAACCACTTTTACTAAACAATATTTAGCCCGGTTAACTATGGTCCCCCGTAGTTGGCGAGTGTTTTGAGACCTCACTTCACACGTAGAATATCCCGCACGCAGTAGTACCTTGCCGGGTATGGTATCATACGAGTTTACCGTAAACCCGTGTGTTTTATTTGTGTTGTTACCTATTGGGGGGGACCATAGTAAATAGGACCAAGTATTGTTTGTAAATATAGTGAAATGTATACCAGGTAGGTTTTTGTGTCCACCGTAGGTTCTATTTCGTATGGCCCCCCTCGGATCTAACACGCATTTATTTCAAAGCTGTTTTTTTTTTTTTTTTCGACAACGAGGAGGAGAGAGTGTTAACGCTGAGCGACGCGCGTCTCTCATGATAGTGTGGAAATATGTAGACCATATATTTCCAAATCCTCCAACCATTTTCTTCGTTGCTGCGTGTGCCCGCTCCCCCCCCCTCCCATGTTTGGGAGAGAAATCATCTTGTGAAAACCGTCACGAGGCGTGTGCGTCATCTTGTGTGATATATCATAGCATGCGCCACCAAGGTATACCATACATACGAGGTGCCTGGTGGCAGAAAAATGCAACTGACCGCGAGGTTGCGAGGTTTGCTTTTTTGCTCTGTATACTCCGGCAAATAAATGTAGAATACACAGCTTGTCGCGTGTGGCGCTTTTTTGGGTCAAAACTAACTGAAGGGCGTGTTGTTTGGGCTCCCCATGATTCGTCGGCGTCACGTAGCCGGAACGATCAGCACGCAACCGATGTCGTCGTCGTCTTCATCAGATTCTCAACCTACAGCACAGCATGGCACAGCTGTTCGATGTTTATTTGAAATGCAACTATTACGGGGGACCATAGTTAATAGGACCTATGGTATACATAAAAACCCATCTATTTAACCATTTTTACTAACAATATTTGGTCCCATTAACAATGGACCCCCGCAATAACTGCCTGTACTGTGAGGTCGCTTTGATATGCTTGCTTGCCGCAAAACACGCAGCGTGTATATATATGCGCACGTGTGGGAAGTGGGGGGGGGAGGTGTTAGTTTCCTGTGTTTTGTTGGGCGTGAGTTATTAGAGCAACACCGGGCGGCGTCTTCGTTTCCAGTGTGTTTTGGTGGGCGTGAGTTATTCGAACGACACCGGGCGGACCACAGCAGACGCCGCCCCCGTCTCTCGATCTCCAGCAGAGTATGCTATCGTATGACGTGTGCCGGTACGAAGCGTATGTCTTAGCGATGCGGGGATGATGCTGTAGTGCACAACTGCCTGTCAGGTGACGCCGCTTTTCCTACTGTGGCGTGTGCGGATGGCGTCACCGTGGTCCGGAAGCATCTCCACCTCCTCCTCCTCCTCTAATCTTCGTTCTCTTTCCCCCTTTTTCGGTGCTTGGGGGCGGCATATACCGGCCCTTATTAGTAATGGTAGTGGAAAAAATCGAGCCCCTCTCCGTCGGGCGTGTGAGATACCATTTGTTGTTGTTGTTGTTGTTGTTGTTGTTGTTCTCACATTAACTCACAATACAATGCAATGCAGTCCGTGGTCGCAGGACATATTTGATGTTGATTTTCGTCCGTATTTGCATACCACAGAGGTACACACCTGGAGGCACCCTACCTTCCATGCTTTATGTATATGCTCAGATGGAGAGAATCGAGGGCATGCCGGGCGTGTTAAGATGTCAGATTATTCGGGTATAGGTTGTTTTGTTCGTCTCCGCAAACTGCTGCTGCTTCTACTACTACTACTACTACTACTCCTACTGCTACTACTACTACTACTGCTACTACTACTACTACTACTACTCCTACTACTACTACTGCTACTACTACTACTACTACTACTACTATCAATACTACTACTACTACTATTAATACTAATACTATTACTACTACTACTACTGCTACTGCTACTGCTACTACTACTACTACTACTACTACTACTAATACTACTACTACGGGGGAAATAGTAAATAGGACTAAATATGCGTAGAAAAACCCGTATATGTATAGGTTTTTGTGTTTACCGTAGGTCCTATTTACTGTGGTCCCGCGTAAATATTGCTACCACTATTATGGGGGGCCCTTTCAAATAGAACCTACGGTAGATACAAAAACCTATACATTTCGTTATTTTTACCAACAATATTTGGTCCTATTTAATATGGCCCTCCGCAATACTACTGATGTTACTATTAATACTACTCCTACCACTATGGCCGGAAAATATATAACGTTCAAAGTTGACATCAGAGTCAAACCGCGTATAACGTTCACGGCTCTCTTAGCATTGTACCAGGAAACTGCCAGGCTGCCTGAATTGCGTCTGTTCTTCACAATGACCAAAACCGTTCTTTAAAGCAGTGCCCGTGCCGAGATACAATAACCTATGTGGTCACAAAAAAAAAACTGCGCCAAAAAGAAACCACAGCAGCAGTACATTGTTACGCACTAAAGCAGAGTAGACAACGCGAGCGAATGACTACCGCCGTGTGCATGTGTATGCCTCTGCCTTTTGGCCGGAATCATAAGGGGCGTTTTAAACATTAACATGAAGACCAAGTGGTCTTTGCATTGCGACCCATTAGAGTGCATACCCCATGTTTACGGTAATCCTATCGACACTATCCTCCCTTTTTGGAGACGAACTGCTTTTAATATTTACTATTACGGGGGACTGTAGTTAGTAGGACCTATGGTATACAAAAAAAACTACCAGGTATTTATTTAACCGTTTTTTACTAACAATATTTGGTCCCATTAACTATGGTCCCCCCCGTAAGAAGCATTCTGAGTGGTTATGACCCCCCCAAAAAACGGGACTTCGTTCGTTTCTAACAGGGTCAACAGACCTGCCCCGCCGAACGTACGCACGATACGTCCAAAAAAAACGTGTATACGAGTACTCTACCATCGATCGATCGATCCCTGCTCTTCTTGTCGATGCACGCTATGATAGATTTGAGGTGCGCCTGGATGCAGCAGTAGTACCTTCTGAACCTGCTCGTCCGAGGAGCTCTGCACCCCCCCTCCGGCAACCTGACCTCGAGAAACCGAAAACTGCAGTCCGATAAACAGTCAGTACCATGCCTTAGGTACATGCAAGAGTATCGAAAAACAGCGTTCAGCACAAAATGACACGCATCCCAGCGCGGTTCCTCAACAGCTTAAGGCCCTCCCTTCTTATTGTTTTTTTGTCACCCCATAATTTCCGTACTTTTTTCGCTCATTTTGTTTTTTTTTAATCTCCCAGATTTTCGTGACTTCCCTCCCCCCCCCCCCGCCTCAATCCCCCCGCCTCAATATATTTGAATTTCATCTTTCCCGAATTTGTTTTTTTCTTTCCCGATTTTTTTTTTTCTGCGTAATTTCACAGATTGTGACAGACCGCCTCCTCCGTCCGTATCTTTTGATACAAATCTTCCCGAAAACATGTCTTTTTTTTTTTTGAACGAAAAAAATCTCCGAAGAGGAAGGCCCCCTTTTTAGGAATGTCTTGACCCTTGCAGCACGGCAGTCCCGTTTTTAGGGGGCAAACTACTTAGAATGTGACTGGATTGTCCCCATAACGAGACTGCAGCTCTAAAAAAAGGGTTAAGAGAGCAGTCAGAAATATGTTTGGCCGGGGAAAAAAAAAAAGAAGAAAGAAAAGTGTCACCCCCTCTCATCTCGGTCGGCCAGACAGATCATCGATTCCCACTACTACTACTACTACTGTACGATCTGCCTGGGAGATAGATGTTTCAGGGCGGCTGTGTAGGATCTGCCTGTATTGCGTGATGTACAGGATTAATTAGTAGTTGGATGCAGCAAAGGACGCGGCAGCAGTTAGTTAGCAACAATTCGATGCGAGTCGACGAGGGAAGAAAAGGCTGAAATCTTCTCGCGATAAAAATGAAGGCACGTACCGTAGCGGGAAGGGGGGAGAAGAGCCTGCTATGTGACCCCGGATCTGAGTTACGAGTGGGAAGGAGAGAGAGAAGAAGATGTGCGAAGATAATGAATGGGATGGAAAAAAAAAAAAAAAAAAAAAAACTCCTTTTTTTTCGGCTCAGCGTTGACCACAGGGCTCTTCGAAAAAAAAAAAATGCTACAGGAATTATTTGGAGTGGCTTTCGCCCTTAAACACACACGCTTTTTAGCCGAAAATTCTTTGCCATCGACACATAAGCACATGTATGTCCAGTGCTGTACTACTGCTGTAGTAGTAGCTCATGTTGTCGGGTGTGAGCCGTATATAGCCTGCATGATCTGTATGCACAGATCCCGCGCGGCATAGGTGCGTCTCAAATAGCGGGCAGGTCAGGGATCTAGATTATCTGCAGTAGTAGATAGATTAGGTCATGATCGATTTTTTTTTTTTTTTTTTTTTTAACTTTGGGATGTACATGTCATGTGCCGGTGGGGGTATCATAGAGTAAAAAAACGAGCATTCATTGTGATAAAACAGAAAAAAAAAAGCTCGGGATTTAAATACGAAAAAGTGCGACTCGAGATTCAGAATAGGAAATAGTATTGATCGTTTTGCGTAGTGAGAAAAGGGGGTGGGGGGGGGGGGGGGGCATGCAAGGACAGCAAATGGATTCGGCAGAGCTCAGGAGCCTGAAGTACTACTGTAAGGTGCAGAAAGGAGTTTCGTCAATAATAGGCTCCTGTGCACACGAAATCGGACTTTTAGTGTTTTTGTTTCGGTGGTTTTTCGTTCTTCGGAGGGCTTACGGGTGATCAACATCGAAGCTCAAGCTATATGCACCAGCGCATCACATGGCAAGATTAAAAATAATGCTGTCTGTTGAATACAAGGTATTTTTTATTAGAGATGATACTTGTCAGTAACCATCATATTCGTTACTCGATTACACTTACGTCATCTGGTATACATTTACGCATTCTATGTACGACAGACAGTTTTCCAGTCTGAGTTATAGTAGGATAGCAGCAGCTGTCTTTTTACGCATATATATACTGCTGTGCACCCGTACGCACAGAATAAAGTCCCAATGACGAGTAGTGCCATGGATCTACTGTTGTGGTACGTACGTACATGATCATTTTTGTAATATAATCACAAAAAAAAATGTTTTTTTATCGTAAAAATTTATTGTGTGCTTTTGTTCGAACGAGCAGGGCAGCAGTGAGGGGAACGAAATGCCCGAGCTGTGTGCGCCTATTGCTGCCTGCCACTGTCAACTGTTGCGACGTGGCAGCGTGGACACAGGGGGGTCGACCACTACTACTGCTGCTTGTGCGCTGGCGCTCGCTGCCGGCTGGCCTTTTTTTTATTGTGCACGGGTTGTCTGCTTGGTCGCGTCTGCTGGTCGCGTGGCGGTAAAATAGACACCAGGTGCCTGGCGTGTACCTGATATCTATTTATGTGATAAGCCACAGCAGCTGTGTGCTGTTGCCACACTCTGCTTCGAGGAGGAACCATGCGGCGGTAGGCGGATTGCCATGATGACTGTTGTTGTTTTCACATTAACTCACAATACAATGCAGTCCGTGGTCGAAGGACAGGCTCCAATAACTCTGGAGTGGAAGAAACGCCTCGAGTAAAACAGAGGCAAAAACAAAAAACAAGCGGGCAAAGAGTACTGTAGTACACACGACAACCGCATACATATCGTGACAGCACATTTTTTTTTTCCGGAGAGGCACCTACACTACCAGGTACCTTGGTACGTGTTACAGAGATGGCCATGCACTTAAAACTGAATTTTCAATGCCTCAGCTTTCCCCGTCCCCCCCCCCCCCTCGTCCCCGTGTTCGATATTCGAAACACACGACCACCTCCTGCCCTACCCTACCCTACCCTACCCACTCCAGCAGTTACTTGACGCGCATCGCAACAACCATGGCGGTTCGAGGCCGAAGAAGAAGGAGGGGGAGGAGGAGCGGGAGCCGGAGCGGGAGCGGGAGCGGGAGCTGGAGCCTGCGACCCGTGTGTGCTGCCGGTCTTATGTTTGCGGTCTGGCCGCGGGCGCAGGCGCAAGACGCGATTCTTCTCATCCCGAGAAACTTCTCCGGCGTCGGGAACAACGTCGCGAATCCATCCTGGGGCTCCGTCGGGACTGCGCAGGTTCGACGCCCCTACACATGTGTGTGTGTGTGCTTAGTGTATGGATAAGGCTTGCTTTGTTAAGACTTCGACGGGAGCCGGCCCGGACGACAACGGTTTCGTAGCCCCTCATCATATACATCATCGAGACGGGGTGCTCTGCTAGCTGTTGTTCCGCATATGATTTACACTTGACTTGGGAGCTTTGTTTTTTTTGGATGACAATGATTCAGAAAGAATTTAAGAAAAGCAACAACAACAACAACAACATCGTCATAAAAAATCAGCTGTGTGAGATCGCGAGGATTTTGTTGAAACTCCAACTTCCCACTCTGCCTGGAATTATAAGGATCGTTTCTACATTAATATGCATACCAAGCAGTGCAAGTAATTCCACCCAGAGCCCGTTCTGCGCCAGAAGCATGCAAGACACGTTGGGTTACATAAGGGGCTTTGATGTGAATAACAAAACGGCCCTCACCGTTCCATCCAGGGTATTTAGTAAACAGGACCTATGGTACATACAAAAATATATATATTTACCTATTTTTACTAACAATATTTTTTGGTCCTATTTACTCTGGTCGACCATAGTAAAGAGGACCAAATAATGGGAAATATATAGGTTTTTTGGGTGTGTACCGTAGGTCCTATTTACTATGCTCCCCCGTGATAGTAGTTTACCAAACCGCGTCAATTTAGTACCCTGGTATACCTGGTACTGTAGTGGTTACACACATCGGACTGATCGCGATCAGATCATCATCTATATGCTGAGCTGCAGATCGTGATCAGATCATCGTCTCTACTGCTGCAGATCATCATCATCAGATCATCTAGACTGCTGCAGATCATGATCAGATCATCATCTACACTTCTGCAGATCATCATCAAATCATCATCTATACTGCTACAGATCATCATCAGACCATCGTCTCTACTGCTGCAGATCATCATCAGATCATCATCTAATACTGCTACAGATCATCATCTACTGTTTTTGTCGTTTCCACACTCGGTGTCGTTGCCACAGGAGGATCCCCAAAACACACACAAAACTGCGGATGCAACCCAGCAAACATGTGCTACGCGCGAGTAGAGCGCGCAGAGGTTATACCCGCTCCCAAGCGGCAACATGAGCTAGATCATACAGATCATCAGATCATACAGATCAAAAATAGATTATCAGCCTGCCCTGCAATATCGAGATCATCCAGTTGGAATCGGCGATTTCGTCCCGAGAGCTGCGCAGTGTTAGCGCGCAGCAGAATACAGTTGGCTGTAGCGGGTGTGTGTGTCATGTCATGCAGTCGTACAGTATTAATTAACAACAGCTCTCGCGTAGCGTATGACTCTAGCATGCGTGTGTGTGTGTGTTTTTTCGTTTTTGTTTGTGTTGCCGTCCTTCCCCACCACATCCCAGCATGATGAGTCCACAGGCTGCACCCCGTGTGAAAAGACAATGAATTGCTGTCATCGTCTCGTTTTCGTCCTCCCTCGACTCCGGCGGAAACGAGGACAAACGACACACGCCCGCAGCCTTTTGTTTTGTAGCAGTGCCGCTCGATGTTGCACCGTCTGGCAACGTGTATGTATAGGGCTTGTTCCACACCCACCCGTACATCAACATCCACGTGGAAAGGGAACCCAGAACCCAATTCCTCTGTCTCATTCAGACACGAGAGATGCTACCACGACAACCATTGTGATTGCCATATATATCCCACAACCATTCATTGTAGCATCAATCAAGAGCTTCATCGTTGGTCACCCATAACAAGCACTCCGAGAGCCGAAAACCACGGGAGCCGAAGGAGCCCTAATAATACGGCGCGCAGAGTTCTATCTACCGTAGCTCCCTTCTGCGCTGACTACCCCGCGGCTTGAGCTCCACTGCCGTGTTACCCGCCGGAAGCTGCGTTGGCAGCACAGCAGCATCAGCTTCAACCGTTTCAGAACTAATAACAGCTGCCGTTCGTTCCGTTCTGGTGACAACCCACGCAACCAAGGTGTATTACCTGTACGGTACTTGCTGTAGTTGTACGTCCCCAAACGGGACTGCAGTCAGTCGTCCTGAAAGAGTTAACCTCGTTCATCAGTGAAGAAGGGAAACAAAAAACCAACAAAACACTTTTTACCGTATTGTCCCCCTCCGCAGTCGGCCATACGTTGCGTACGACGAGCCTTTCGCGGCACCCCTACGGGCGATGTGTTTCTGCCTGCCTGCCTGCCTGCCTGCCTGCCCCCGACCACCCGCCCGCCGGTCCGCCCGCCTCCCATGACATTTTACTATTACGGGGGACCATAGTTAATAGGACCAAATATTGTTAGTAGAAATTGTTAAATATATAGGTTTTTATGTATACCACAGGTCCTATTAACTATGGTCCCCCGTAATAGCACCTCGGCGCTGCTGTATACACTAAGAGTGTGCGTATGTTTATCTCCTCTCCTTCTGTATCTGTTTCGTGTGTTCTGCTTTTTTTTGTGTGTGATCATGACCTTAACCCTTTTAGGACCGCAGTCCCGTTTTTGGGGATATACCACTTGAAAATTGAGTGGCTTGTGCCCGAAACGGGACTGCGGTTCTAAAAGGGTTAACTCGCCCGCATCGTCCTGTTTCGGCACACAAAAAAAAAAACACAAGCACACACACCCATACCATGCCAGGCAGGGCGTTTTGACACCACTACTATTACGGGGGGCCATAGTTAATAGGACCTATGGTGCACCCACAAATCCATATATTTACCTTTTTTTACCAAGAATA
>JARUPZ010000026.1:7131222-7181222 GCA_031213475.1 Nereocystis luetkeana | reverse complement strand
AGCCCGGACGCCAACATCGGCGTTTTTTAGCACCGGGCTCTCCCTGTGCACTCTCTGCGCTTTGGGCACGTACGGTACACGCCTCTCCTGCTACGCCGTGTACCAACCACCCTGGGTGGAAATGCAAGGATCATTTGGTCTTGATATTAACGTGTAAACGTTCCTTATATTTCCGGCCAAAGAGGTAGTGTCTACTGTAGCGGCGTTCCAACACTAGTGGGTACCAGTCTGGCCGTAAATGTAAGGACCGCTTGGTCTTATTATCAATGTATAAACGGTCCTAATATTTCCGATCAGAGTGGTAAGTGTTCCAAGAATACTATTGGTACGACTCTGGCCGGAAATACAAGGGCATTTCTGGTCTTCATGTTTATGTAAAAACGGTCCTTATATTCCCACCCATAGTGGATGTTTCTATATTTATCACACGGGTGATGGAAATATATCACACCCCCTCGATCTGACTTTCTTTCCCGCCAGCGGGGCTGTCTCTCTATATAGGGAAAGATTTGCGCCTATTATTGGACAGATCATGACCTGCTGCTTCAGATCATCTTTTTACGGGGGGACCTTAATAAATAGGACCAAATATTGTCAGTAAAAATGGAGACATATATAAGTTTTTGTGTGTACCGTAGGTCCCTATTCGATATGGTCCCCCCTAAAATACTTCCTGTAGTTCCCTGCCGCACCGTTGTGAGAAGTTGCCTGTGGGACGCTCACGGAAAACAAATCGGCCCTTCTTAAGCCTGAAGTCGAACTCCCCTCCGTACCCTATCACGCGTACCTCCGGCTTGAGCTTTACCGCATATGTCTACGTTCTGCCTGCTGTCTTATTTTACCTCTCCCTCGGAGCTCCGAACGAGCGCATGCCCCGTTCAGAATTCATGACGCAGTCGTCAGTTTTGTCGATCGATGCCTGTCGATGATTCGGAACCTCGCCGCCTCGTGTCCCAACATCGGCCCCCAGAATTGATTTTTTCGAGCTTTTCCAAAAGTTTGGAACTTTCCATTTTTGAAGAAACGTGCCCATAGCCATAGCAAGCTGTACCTGATAACTTCTGCACGGGTATATTTTGGAATTTAAACTTTTTATGGGAACTTTACGTTCGATTGGCACGAATCTACACCGCTGTAGGCTCTCTTTTATCGTCAGTGTTCTTCCTTTCCATCTCAACCCTTCCCAGCCTCTCTCTGTCTTCCCAGCTCAACCAAGTGCACCCGTCGTCAACGATACTACGACGCCACCGCCCGTCCCTTCTTTTCAAACATGCCAATGGGCCAATACCTCTCCATAAACCCCAGATTTCCCCCGCTCAATCTTCCACCTTGTGGAGGTATGTGTACCGGGTATCTACTGTAGAGCTTGTTCGGTGAGGGACCTCCACAGTAAACAGCCGATTCCCCCAATTTATGGTTGCCTTCCGGGTCAGAGAGCGAGAATCGAAATTTTCCCACTACCAAGCGTGCTATCAACCATTTTATTTATACTACCAGCCGTTCGGTCGAAGCTAGATTGTCATCCATTTAGTCGGAAGGCTTTGGGACCATCAACCATTTTTTCGAAGCTGGATTATCAACCCTTTTGTCGGAGAAGCTGGACTGTCAACCATTTAGTTGCAGCTGGACAACCCATCATTCTCCTGAAGAGGCTGGATGAATCAGCCATTTTCTCGAGAAGCCGGATTGCCAATCGTTAGGTAGAAGCTGCGGTGTCAACCGTTTGGTCGGACGCTGGATTATCAAATATTTTTAGTAGAAACCGGAACATGAACCATTTTGTCGAAGCTGGGCTTTCAACCATTTAGCAGACGCGATCGAAGTATGACGGACACCTTGCAACACATGAGTTTCGACGAAATACTAAATACCAGGTAGTGTGCACGATCTCACAGCTACAGCAATTATTAATAGCTGATGTGCGTGTGTGTTTGTAAAAACAAAATCTCTCGTCATCCGACAATGTGCAGCATGATCTTCAACATTGATCGCTCATAATTTTCCCGAAAAAAGTGTGTATTTATTATTTTTTCCCTTGCCTTCCGACAATGTGCAGCATGATCTTCAACATTGATCACTCATAAACTTTCCCGAAAGAAGAAAACCTCGGAAACAAAGGAAACCCATACACCAAGTCTACCTCCCTTCTATGCCAACTTTAGGCTTGTCTTACACTCCATTCTCTGTCCTTGCTCCTTCCTTCTCATTTACGTTCTATTCTTAAACTGTGTGTTTTATTTGTTCGCGTTTTCACATATATAGAGAGATATAGCACGGCTGAAACACACACACATACGTGTTGTTTGTTTGTTTTTTGGCACGGCGCACGCACCCACGCACCCCCGCACCCGCGCGCACCCACGCGCGTACGCGCAGGCAAGTAATGACGGAAGTGTTTCTGTCATCAACGCCGGCGACGTCCACGAGGAGCGCCCTCTTCGTCGCCTGGGGGCAGCTGCTGACGTACGACATGCACCTCAACGTCGACAACAGCTCCGAGCCCTTCACGGTCCCCTGCAACGATGGGGTGGGGGGTACGGTCGACGTCTGGTGCCCAGAGGGAGCAGCCTCCGAAGACATCTCATTCTTTCGATCGGACGCCGAATTAGCCGCCGGTTCCGACTACGGTTCCGGCTCCGTGAGAAATCCTGTGAACTACGCGACGGCGTACATCGACCTAGACTTCGTGTACGGGAGGAGCGAGGCGGAAGCGGAGGCGTTGCGTACCATGGAAGGCGGTTTGATGAACATTACTGCGAGCGGGGTTCCGTTTCGGGAGGCCGACGGCACGTGGCTGGTAAGTCGACCGTGTGTGTGTGTGGTTTCGTTTTTTTTGTGTGCGTGTGCACTATCGCTACGTAGAGGAGGCGGAGCCCTTGAGCAGCACCTTGGAAGACGGGTTTTAATCGATAAGTCACGGGGGTGACGGGGTTCCGTTTCAGAATGGTTGACGGCCCCCGGTCTGTTTGGAGAATCAGCTGTGTGTATTTCGTTCCGGCGCTGGTAGTGTATGGTACCTTGTGTTTTGATTAGAAGGAAGATAACAAAAATAAGAGTAGAGGAGAAGAAGGGAAAGGCGTTGAACACTCTTGGAGGCGTCTTTTATATGAACGTTACGGGGAACGGGGGGGGGGGGGGTTGGTTCCGTTTCGAGAGAGCACGATGGTTGGTAAGCTGACGTGGCTTCTTTTGCTGGTGCTCTGTTCGGGGTGGGCGCCATAAGTGGAGGAGACGAAAGGCGTTGAAGCACCTTGGTAGGCGCTGCACTGCTGTGGTTCGACCACAGAGCTGTACCGGGCAGCGACCGTTTCCGCCGCAACCTTTAATTTTCTTGTGTCGTCAACTTTCCCCGCTGAGGTCTCCCCATCCAGGACCCCGATAGATAGCACGAAAAAAAAGGAGGCTTGTTTGTGACCGTCATCGAAAAAAAAAAAAAAAAAAACAAGGGGCACAGCGCGCGCATGTATGCGATCGATTCTTACCGCCCGCCCGCCCGCCTGCACCCCCCCACCCTCCCCTCTCTCGCATACACACACCTTCTATGATGCTCGATCCCGTCGCCGGTCGTCCCACCTCCGACAGATCGCTGACCAGCGTACGGCCCACTTTCCGGTGACTTTCGCCCTCCACATATCGTTTCTTCTCGAGCACAACCGCTGCTGCATCGACGTCGCGCCCGGACTGGGTTACGAGGGAGATCAGGTTCGAGTTCGTTTCTTTTTTAGTTTAAAAAATATAAAATCTCCCGCCCCCCCCTCCCTCCCTCCCTCCCTCCCTCCCTAATACCCTGGTAGGACCTATGGTATACGTTAAAAAAAACTATACATTTAACCATTTTTACTGACAATAGTTGGTCCTATTACCTATGGTCCCCCGCAATAAACAGTTGCCACGTTTTCGTTCTTGACGATGTGCGATGCGAATGGCAACAATGGTTGATTGAGCTACATACACGCACGAGGCAGGGAGGACACAGGCAGGACACTTTTTTTTTAGGCAATATCGCGCATTTTTTTGTTTTTGTTTCAAAAATGTTTGTTGCCCTGGGATAATGTATGGTAGATGTTCCAGTCTGACTCGGATCGAAACTCCTCTATTTCCGAGGATTTTCTGCTGTCAGTCTGAAGCAGGGAATATCGAAACTCTCTCTGCTCATAATTTCGCCCTCTCCCTCCATCGGCCAAGGGTGTCGTTTGCCCTATTACGGGGGGCCATAGTAAATAGGACCAAATATTGTCAGTAAAAATAGGTAAATATACAGGCTTTTGTGTCCACCGTAGGTCCTATTTACTACGTTCCCCCGTAATAGCCTCGTGTCGTTGGAATATCTCATTCGTAGGAATGCGTCTACGTTTGAAACGCCATGGAAATATTCCTTCGGCTCGCCCTATATTTATCAAAAGTCGGCTTCCGGTTGAGGTATGTGGAGCTCCTCCTCACGATGAGAAAGAGGCCTGAAACAAAAAAGGGGTCAAACAACTCCCCCCCCCCCCCCCCCCCCCTCTCCCGCCCAGCCCTTTTAGATTTAGCTTCGCCACGTCGTTCGAGCGGGGTCTCACCTTATCGGGTGGCGCACAACTATTAACATATACCTGGTACCCGGGAAAATACCCGGCCGCATATACTCGGGTATATCTACCCAGGTAAATACCCGGGTACCCACCCTCCCCCGACCTCAAGCCCAACCACTTGGAAATGGTGTCGGCCAACCAACCCCGCCCCCCACCCCCGCCACCCTCTCAGCCACCGACCCACCTGGCACCGTCTACCCTGTCAGTGCGTCATGTGAAAGACTGTATTGACTGTGCACTTCCAGTAAGTATTTCTCGTATATATACAACGCTGATCCCTCCCCCCGACAAGAAAAAAAAAATGGAAAAAACTGAAATCGACGTCTTAACGTGCATGCCAAACAAACGCGAAAAAAAACAAAACGCAAAAAAAAACGCAAAAAAAAAAAAAAACAATCGCAGGACGTTTATCAAGCATGTCGCGCCTGGACCATCGCGCTCTTCCAGCACGTATCGGAAAACGATTTTTTTATTCGGCTCCTGGGAACCAGCGTGGCGAGCCTGGACAACGACTCGGACTACGGCGCCTCGACTACCACCACCACCAGCAACAGCAACAGCGTGTCTCCGCCTTCTGTTCCTGCTTCTAACAATATCAGAGAGGGGGCAGGCACAAGGAGAGCACGGCGGGCGCTTCTCAACGGGGAGCGGGAGGAAGGGGGGAGGGGGAGAAAAGAAAATTCCGACAACCTTGCCACCACTGTCGACCTAAGGGGTGGTCGTGGTCGTGGTGGTGGTGGTGGTGGTGGCGGTGGCGGGACGGATCGGGATCAGAACCAGCGGGTGGCCGAAAGAAATATCGGTGGTCTCGACGAAACATTGTTCCCCAGGGGGGGGAGGGGGGCGGCTCCAGGGGAGGGCTCCCGGACGCAGGAGGAACACAGCGACAGCGGAGACGGCGGCGGCGGCGGCGGCGGCGGTGGCAGCGGCAGCAGCGGCAGCGGCAGCAGCAGCAGCAGCAGCGCGCTTAAGTCGTCATCGACGCCAACGATCCATCGCGCCGACGACAGCAAGGGGGAGGGGAGAAGACACCGCCACCTGTACGTCCTCGACGACTACGACGCGGACACCAACCCGGCCGCGGACGTCTTCACGCTGACCGCGGGCGCCGCCGCTTTCGAGTCGGCGATCCCGTCCACCGTGCGGGTAGTGTCGGAGGGCTACGTCACCACGGCCTACGACAACGTCGAGCTGACCACGGCCAGGGACAGCATGGCCACCCTCTTCGAGCAGAACGACAGCGTCGCGAACATACTGCGCGGCGCGGTGCTGTCGCCTGCGCTGGAGGTCGACACGCACTACCCCGGGGCCACCTCGAACCTATCCCCGCTGTTCAAGCTTCCCGTTGATGCCGTGCAGAGGTGTCGAGACCACGGGTTACCGACGTACAACGCCGCCAGACAGGTGGGTGTTTTTGGGGGGTCGGGTCGGGTTGGGTTGGGTTGGGTTGGGTTGGGTTTGTTCTTAAAGTATTGTGTTGGGACTGAGTTTAGGGAGGGGGGTTTGCTCGTGGGGGGACGGGGGGCGGGCGGGGGGGGGGGGGGGGGGGGGGCTTATTATCATGCGTGGCCGTAGTGGGGGGGGGGGGGGGTACTTATTATCATGCTCGCCTTAGCACGAGGGGGGAGTATACACGGCGGCAGTCGTATGACAAGATAGAAAGACCCTCGCGTCCCTAGAATGCCGGAACGGAGAACGTCGGGTTTTCACCGACCGAGCGGACATTGCTTGCACCAAGCGCGAAGCGCCGTGAGGTGTCCGGCGAGTCGCACGAAGCGTGAGCTGCACCCTTCTACTCGGAACCACTTTTGAGGTGGATTTTCCTGCATATGGATGACATTGTCAAAGAAATGTTTTTTTTTTTCTGGTGTGGGCAATGGGTTTTCTCTGCAATTGCCTCGTGGGTGCCTTACCGTATATACCCTACGTGATACGATCACCCCCCTTGTGCGGAGTTAAGATTCCCCCCGCACAAAAAATGATCACTATTACGGGGGGCCATAGTTAATAGGACCTATGGTATACATAAAAAACTATATATTTGACCATTTTTACTAATAATATTTGGTCCTATTAACTATGTCCCCCGCATTAGCTCGACCGCTAACCGTGGGAACCGCCACAACAAAGTAAATACTATAACAAAAAAACGGTACCCTGGCTATCTATTACGGCGGACCATAGTTAACAGGACCAATTATTGTTCGTAAAAATGGTCAAGTATATAGGTTTTTATGTGCACCATAGGTTCCATTAACTATGGCCCCCCGTAATAACTCGCGCCTGCTCGTGGGAGGGGCGGGGGTGACGCGTTCTACGGCTAGGATAGACGTAGCTTATTTCCGCTAAAGCGTTTTCTGAATGACGGGGTTTCCTAAACCTAAAATCGTCGGAATGCCATTCTTGTTTCGAAGAATGGCGTTTTTGTAAACTCGGGCCACGCAAAATATTATTCGGGATGAGGTTATTTTTTAGCTGAAGTCAGTTTTCGGGTGAGGTATATGGAGCTCCTCAAGTGAAAGAACCTCAGAAACATCGGGATAAACCTCGATCGTAGAAAACCTCGGGTGTACTCATGCTATGCATGGCCGTAGTCGTATGGCCATAGACCCTCGCATCCCTGCAATGCCGGGACGGAGCACGTTGTGTTTTCGCCGACCAGGCAGGCGTTGCTTGCCCCGAGCGCGAAGCGCGGTGAGGTGTTCGGCGAGTCGGGCGGAGCGGTGAGCTGCATGCTACTAAGAACTGCTTGTGAGGCAGACTTGCATGTGGATGACAGCGTCTGATTGATATGGTTTCTCTTCTTGTTCGGCCGCTTCCACATACAGCAATGGGTGCATATGTACTATGCAACTGCCTCGCAGGTGCCTCTTGCCGTATTCACGCTACGCGACTAAGACAATTCTCCCTGTGCGGAGTTGAGGTTCTCCATCCCGCACCAACGATCTATAACCCGACCGCCAGCCGTGCCGAACCCCAAACTTTTGTTCAAACGGTACCCTGGCTATCTAGCTCAAGCAGTGTTGAAAGGCGTATTTGACAGCGTCGTCGCCAACCGACGCCAACCGAACCTATATGCATAGGAAGTGTGTCTGCGATATACAGCCGAGACAAGGCGTAGTGCAGCGCGTACATAAGAGTCTCAATGCCCACAGACGAAGCATCAGGACTGAGGCGGGTGCATCTAGCGAGCTCGAGCGAATGTTCGGTTTTAACCGGACGACTAATAGTTGAACCAAACGGAGTCGAGAAACCACGGCCTGCCTGCGTGCAATGCTTGCGAGACTGGTGAGCTTCGGAATACGATTCGGCGGTGTGGGGGGTTGGCGGGGGGGGGGGGGGGGGGGGGCATATCCCCGGATATGGCCGGCTCGAGCGCGATTTCCGTCCAAAAATAATTACTACTAACTGCAGAGGGGTTGAGTCCACGGTCTGCCACACTCTTTCTTGCAACGCTGCAACACTGGCGATTTGTTGCTTCAAAATAATTGAATAGTACTTGAGTGGGGTTCAGGGATCTTCTTAATAGAGAAACAACGCACCGAAGTGGGTATTGGGACCTGTTCACCATGGGCCTCCGCGATAGTAGAGGGATGCACTCGATGGGAGAGATGTACTCGATGTCATGCATGGCCGTGGTCGTATGACCATAAGGGGACGGGGGGGGTGTACTCGATGTCATGCATGGCCGTAGTCGTATGACCATAGACCCTCGCACCCCCACAATGCCGGGACGGAGCAGGTCGGGTTTTCACCCACCAGGCTGCCGTGATAGTTGGGGGAGGGAGGGGGGGGTTCAGGGGATCTAGCTAGATGATCTACGTACCGTGCGTGAACCGCTACAAGGTAGACGCAGATGTTTCAAGCGCGTTCTAGACGGTGTGGCCCCGCGATCTGTGGGGGCTGCATGAACCACCATGTACGGCAAAACTTCACAGACGTGACCCCACCAGATGCTCCGGATCGCGCGATCTGTTGGGTGCATGAACCGTCAAGAGGTGGTCTGGATCGTCTTGTGTACAGCGCGTGAGCAGTTTGTCACACCGGCTAGAGGCGTTCGATATACGATATTTACGGGGAACCATAGCAAGCAGGACCACATATTGTTGGTAAACGTGGGGAAATACACTGGTTTTTGTGTCCGCCGTAGGTCCAACTTACTACGGTCCCCCGTAATAGTGGTTCACCCTAGTTTTTCTGAGGCGCCTTCCTCACTTAAGCCCTTAAGAACCGCAGTCCCGTTTTGGGGACAAACCACAAAAAAAAATAAAGTAATTTGTCCCCAAAACGGGACTGCGGCTCTAAAGGGTTTAAAGAGCTCCACACCCTCACCTGAAAACTGACTTCAAGCGAAATTCAATTTTCTAAACGACGAACAATCCCACGGCCCAAGACAAGATTTGGCATTATTCCGACGAGTTTGGGTTGTTGGACGCCCCGTCATTCAGAGAACATTTTTAGCGGGAAATGTGGCATTCCCTCCGTCATGGATAGATCGCCTGCATCGCGGTCTGTCCGAAGCGCGAAGCGTTGTTACGCCATCATCATCGTCATCATCAGAGGCGTTCTACGAAAGAGGTTCACCCTGATTTTTCTGAGGCTCCTCACTCAAGGAGCTCCATACCTCACCCGAAAACCGTCTTCAGCAAAAACCGAATTGCATTCCATGGCTCAAGTACACAAGACGTTATAGTTCAAAGCACGTTTGGTATCCCGAAGACTTTTGGTTAGGGAACCCCGTCGTTCAGAAAACAAATAGCGGAAATGTGCTACCTCTATCGTAGAAAGCGTGATCATCATATACCGGTGTACGCCTGTCATTGCCAGTCCTTCGCACGCCTCATCGCGTCAAGATAAATGTTTGTCGCGCCTCCAGCTGCTACACCGATTCCCGCTTCCTGGCCTACGGCTCCATTCTAACCAGAAATACAGCGGCAGTTATTATTGTACAAAAAAATAGTTCAAAGGTTCCTCACGTTTTCAGGGTCATAGCTTGGTATATATTTATTTATATTTCCCTTACCATCCGACAATGTGCAGCACAGGCATGATCTTCAACATGGATCACTCACAACTTTCCCGAAAGAAAAGAAAACCTCGGAAACAAAAAAAAGGAAACCCATGCACCAAGTCTACCTCCCTCCCTTCAGTGCCAACTTTCGGCTTTGTCTACTCTATTTATCTGCTGTCTTCGCTCCTACCTTCTCGTTACGTTCTATCCTTAAAATCCTAAGCAGCATCCAATGTTTTAGGGCGGAAGCAGATCCCCAACAGCCCTGTTCGGCCTGCACTGCTAATCCATTTTTTGCCGCGTGTCCAACCCGGGCAATCTGCGTGACCTACGAGTAGGACTTTTTTCTCATATTGGATCTGCAAGATTTCTGCACTATACAGACCCTGCGCAGCGTGTGTACATGCTGACGGCAGTTGGGAGCTATATAGATCATCTACTACGGGGGACCATAGTTAATAGGACCAAATGTTGTGAGTAGAAATGGTTAAATATATAGGTTTTTATGTATACCACAGGTCCTATTAACTATGCCCCCCCGTAATACTACCTCTACCGTCGTACACAAGCACGCGTCTGGTATTACGGGGGGCCATAGTTAATGGGACCTGTGGTATACAGAAAAACCTATATATATACCTATTTTTACTCAAAATATTTGGCCCTATGTACTATGGCCCCCCGTGATAGCTTTCTGAATGGCGGGGCGAAATCGTCCGAACAATGCCACATCTTGTTTCGATTTTTGTTTTTCTTGTAATAATGCTTGGGGTCATGGAGATTGTTCGTCGGGATGCATTTTGATTTGTGCTTAAAAGTCGGCTTTCGGGTGACTTAGAAATGGCTTACTAACAGCGTGGAGCTCATTATCCCTTGTAGCACTGCGGTCCTGTTTTGCCAAATCTTGCTTCGTTTTTTTTTTTGGTAATGCTCAGGGCCATGGGGATTGTTCATCGGGATGTAATTTGATTTTTGCTTAAAAGTCTGCTTTCGGGTGGCTTGGTAACGACTTACGAACAGTGTGGAGCTCATTATCCCTTTTAGCACTGCAGCCCTGTTTCGGAGACAAACCATTCTGTTTCCAAGTAGTTTGTACCCAAAACGGGGCTGCAGTCGTAAAAGGGGTTATGGCCAAGTGAGGAGAGCCTCCGAAAAAAAAAAGAAGGTGTACCTCCACTCTGTAGCATGCGTCTACAGCAGGAGATAGAGAGATGGATAGATAGATAGATAGATAGATAGATGAATCGTGATCACACCGCCAGGTTTCGACCTACAGTAGCAGTAGATGATTTACCCGTCGTGTGAAACGTATCTTAGACTGTTTGCCATCTTGCCATCTGAAACCGCCGTGGAGCCTCCGCCCTTGTTCCAACCATGCCATTGTTCCAACCATGCCATTATCCACATTTTTTTTTATATAGACAGGGGAACTATCATACATACAGCACGTGTAAAACACGGAAGATGCGGCTATTATTAATCAATCAGTCCAAGCGCCTAACAAGCACGAAAAATGTGCCTATTTGATCAATCCGACGTATTATACAAATACACGCTTCAAACAAGCGTGTATGCACGAACAGTACACCAATAAAAATGCAGCCCCCCTTCAAGAAACGCGTTTTGTGTTCATGCATCCATCCACAGGTCTGTGACCTCGCTCGCCGCAGGTAAAACTTACGCTGATGCTGTCAAGGTCTTAGTCCGTTGGGCTACTGGTAAAAACGTTAATCAGTCGCCTCCCCAATCGAAGCCTTATCGTAACACTCTCCCCCCCCCTGGAACGGACCGAATATATGTACGGTTCCTCGCGCCACCAACACGCGGTTCCAATTTTTGGGGATCCAGTGGTATTTTTCCAGATCCTTGTCTTGACATGAGGAAAAGTCGCTTTTTTTTTTTTTTTAAAGCGTTTCTCGTGGTGGTGGGCGTGAGATTCGAGCTCACGACCAACGACCCATATCCTGCCGACGACGCCATGTTTTAAGTAAGGTCTTAGTCCGTTGGGCCATTTGGTAAAAAAGTTGATCAACCGCCAGTACGCCACAATAATGCGGCCCCCCCCCCCCCCATCCTTGCGGAATGCGTGTGTCTCCATCCATCCATCCATCCATCCATCCATCCATCCATCCATCCATCCATCCATCCATCCATCCATCCATCCATCCATCCATCCATCCATCCATCCATCCATCCATCCATCCATCCATCCATCCATCCTTCCATCCATCCATCCATCCATCCATCCATCCATCCATCCATCCATCCATCCATCCATCCATCCATGCATCCATCTACAGGCCTTTGACCTCGCCGCCGCCAGCGACTTTTCCGATGTCACGGAGGACGAACGGCTGGCGAGCCTTCTCTCGGCCGCCTACGGAGGGGACATCGACAGTCTGGACGCGTACACTGGGGCGTTGGCGGAGAGCAGCAACCCCTCCTCGGGAGACATCCTGGGGGGTCTGCTGGTAGCGGCCTGGTCGGAGCAGCTGTTGAGGTACTGGTAATGCTATTATTACGGGGGGGGGGGCATAGTTGATAGCACCAACCATTGTCGGTAAAAATGGTTAAATGTATATCAGGTAGGTTTTTATGTATACCATAGGTCCTATTAACTATGGTCCCCCGTAATACTATTTCTTGCGTTTTTAGTTTCTTTTTTTCTCCTTCCGGATGGTCGCTCATTTCTTGAGTGAAGCATCGAGGTCTCACTAGGAGGTGTGTGGGGTGGATCTATGAATCACTTTCTGAGCTCTTTCTTAATTAGCCACATCTTCGATATCTCTTCCCGATTTTTGGATGACATAAGTCATCATCCTTTTATCGTCGTGTGAGCTGCATCTACGATTATGGAGCTTGCATGCAGCTTAGGATTTAAGGATAGAACGTAATGAGAAGGAAGGAGCAAAGACAGCAAAGAGAGTAGACAAGCGAAAAAAGTTGGCACAGAAGGGAGGGAGGTAGACTTGGTGCATGGGTTTCCTTTTGTTTCCGAGGTTTTCTTCTTTCGGGAAAGTTATGAGTGATCCATGTTGAAGATCATGCTGCACACATTGTCGGATGGCAAGAGGAATAACAATAATAATTATTCAGGGTGGGCTAATGCGATGGAGTAGCACATCTACCGTATGGAAACATCACATAATCGTGTGCGAATCTTGTACTCGGTTGCACGTAGCGCTTTGAAGAATGGCCCGTATGCGCGTCTTATACTCGTACAAATGGCTGCACGTAGCGTTTGGGGGACATTCGCGTATGCGGATCTTATTCACGGCTACGCTGAGCACTTTGGGAATCTTCTTTGTGGGAAGACTCGCACCTCCATGCCAGGTTAGTTTTGGTCAACGCTTATGCAGTGCTGCGTGTTCTCGACGAAGCCAAGCCCGCCCCGCTCACTCGAGATCTCTTTCTCTCTCAACTCACTCGGGGAGAAATATTTTGAAGATCGTGAACTACACGCAGCGTGCCCCACCCAGCATCGACATCCCTGTGTCTCTTACCAGCTTATATCTCTTGCAACATTCACACTTGGCCATGACTCTATGTGAGAACAGCTATTCCTCTTTCTGCCGGCCACGTTCTACAAGCAACAGGTGCTCGATCACGATGTTGAGAACTTTTATACAAGAGCCAGTCTGCCTCTACAAAATAAAAAACATAATTCTAAATATATATTTTTTAAACAAAACGAGCCTGGATATCGAAATTTTGCTCAACAGTCCCTATTTGCTAGCTCGGTGTGATGATTCGATTGCGCCTTCTACGGGGTGTTTACGTAGGTTTTCAGAGTTACCTACACATTATTATAGGTTTGGAAGCATAATATCTTAGTTTTAGGCTGTGAGGTACCAACTCTAGACGGAAACATTAGGTACCAACTCTATTAATATTATTTCTCTTGCCATCCGACAATGTGCAGCATGATCTTCAACATGGATCACTCATAACTTTCCCGAAAGAAGAAAACCTCGGAAACAAATGGAAACCCATGCACCAAGTCTACCTCCCTCCCTTCTGTGCCAACTTTAGGCTTGTCTGCTCCATTCTCTGTCCTTGCTCCTTCCTTCTCATTACGTTATATTCTTAAATCCTGACTGAGCTGCATCCAAGCTATAGAGGGAAACATTAGAGACTATTTGAGGGGGGGGGGGGGGATAAGATTGATAAGTGTTCGGATATCGAACGAGAATCCATCCGATGTTGATAAACTGAAGAACTGATGGATACGATAAAGGATAATCGAGCCCGATGCGATAAACGATAATCGAGCCCGATGCGATACCGACGAACAAAACGAACGACACGATATCGATATTTAAGACCACAGGTATAAACATCGAAGCTTTCGTACGATAAACGATAATCGAGCTCGACACGATACCGACGAACTAAAAAAAACTACCAGGTATACGATATCGATATTTAATACCACAGGTATAAACATCCAAGCTTTCGTACGATAAACGATAATCGAGCCCGATGCGATAAACGATAAACGAGCTCGATACGATACCGATGAACAAAACGAACTTTACGATATCGATATTTAAAAATCACAGGTATAAACATCGAAACTTTCGTACAGTGCCAGTGCCAGTTAAAAAAAAAAAATAATACGGGGGGACCATATTAAATAGAACCTACGGTACTCATAAAAACCTATATATTCCGCCTTTTTTGCTATTACGGGGGACCACAGTTAATAGGACCTACGGTACTCATAAAAACCTATATATTCAACCATTTTTACCAACAATATTTGTTCCTATTAACGATGGTCTCCCGAAATAACAACTTTTTGAACAACAATATTTGGTCGTATTTACTATGGCCCCCCGTAATAGGGGGACGATGCCATGGGGTGGAGAGATGGATACGATACGATATACCTGGTATATATATTACCACTCTGAAATATAGGCGCACTTTTGTATGAAAAATAGTGCGAAACAGTTGATTCTGTCATAGGGCAGAGTGTCAGTATATAGCGACATTGCATGTAAAAAGCATCGATACGATAACCCACACTGCTATTTACGGAGGACCTAGAGTAAATAGGACCTACGATACACACAAAAACCCGTATATTTTCTTATTTTTTATGACAACATTTGGTCCTGTTTACCATGTTCGTCCCCCGTAATACACTATCAATAGACACGATGCCTTGTGTCGACCTGTAAAATATTTTATTATTACGGGGGACCATAGTTAATAGAACCTAATATTGTTAGTAAAAATAGCGGAATATGTCGTTTTTTTTTATGGGCCGTAGGTCCTTGGTATTTAATATGGTCCCCCGTAATAGGCTGACCATCCGACAACAATATGCAGCATGAACTTCCTGAAAATATAATATTGTGCCCTGTGCGCAGGACTCTCCTCGGGGACCGGTTCCACCACCTCCACTCGAGGCCCATAGAGGACGTCAAAAACACCACGCTAGCCCAGATCTTGACCCGAGCGGTGAACTTGACCGACCTGCCGATGTCGGTCTTCGACGTGCCCAGTAATGTCGTGTGCGCCGGGAACTGCGATTCGACCGGGACGGCGAACGTCACCCTGTCCGACAACTTCAAGATAGCGTGGGAGGTGAGAGAGAGAGAGGAGAGAGAAAGAGAGAGAGAGAGAGAGAGAGAGAGAGAGAGAGATGCGTGCAGGCGTTTTTTTTTTGGGGGGGGTGGGGGGGAGACGAGGAATGCTTAGAGGGGGGGATGGCTCAGTCGCGTCGTTTTGTTTGTGTAAGACAATTTTATTTCTGTGCGTCAATCGGTTTGGGACGGAAAACGTTAGTGACCTTATCAAGATAGCGTGGGAGGTCAGAGAGAGATGCGTACAGGCGTTTTGGAGGGGGGATGGGGGGGAGACGAAGAATGCTTAGAGGGGGATGGCTCAGTCGCGTCGTTTTTGTTTTGTGTAAGACAATTTTATTTTTGTGCGCCAATCGGTTTGGGACGGAAAACGTTAGTGGCCTTCTCAAGATAGCGTGAGAGGTAAGGAAGAGGTATACTTATGTACCGTATGTATGTACAGACCCATGAGTTTTAAAATATTATGATTGTCAGGAACATTCGCTATCCACATGGTTTCGGGAGGACGCTGAGAAAATTAGATGTTGTGGGAGTTGAGTGAGGAAATCTGGGAAGGGGAGACTCGAATGCGAAAATGAAAAACAACCCAGTATTAAAAAAAACTGATGCTCACTTTTGTCTTCACTTTTTTTGTCTTCCGGGACGCTGAACCTTTCAGCACTGCAGTCCCGTTTAGGGGACAAATCACTTGAAAATAGAGTGATTTGTCTCCAAATTGGCACTGCAGTGCTAAAGGGGTTAAGAAATTAGGAGGGTTACACATTTTTTTCGCATTTTTTGTCTTTCCGGACGCTTAAGAAATTTAGAGTATTTTGCATGTTTTTTTTTCTCTCTCTTTTTTCCATCCCGGAACGCTCAAGAAATTTTGATTATTTTGTTTTAGAAGTCAGTGGCCTTGTCGGGCAGTTCCAATATTTCGTGGGAGTTGAGCGAGTCGTAGGCGTTTCGTTTTAGGAAGGGTAAGAAACTCCCTGCAACTGTTATTAGTATTATTATGCTTGCCATCCGACAATATGTGCTCGTGAGGAGTATTACGGGGGACCATACCATAGTAAAGAGGACCTACGCTAGAGACAAAAACCTATATATTTACTTGTTTTTACTTACAATATTTATTCCTATTTACTATGGCCCCCGGTAACATCATAACCGGTAACGGTCAACTGTTCCTGTCGCGGGGGACACTCTTGGATGTGAAACCTTGATCGGCGGCGAACGCTGCGAGTGCCGGGTAGGCAAGCGCGGTTTTATGTTACCCTTGTCGGACAAAGCTCGACTATCGCACTGCTACAAGTCGCGCTGATGCTGCTGCTGCTGCTTGCTGCGGTTTTGCGGCGTGTTTTTTGCCCATCTTTTTGTTCTTCTTCTTCTTCTTCTTCTTCTTCTTCTTCTTCTTCTTCTTCTTCTTCTTCTTCTTCTTCTTCTTCTTCTTCTTCTTCTTAGTTTGACGCGAGGACGGGCGACAATATTCTGGAGATCACGTTGGAGGCCAAGGGCATCGGCTCGACGGGAATGCTGGGCGTGGGCTTCGGGGGGCTCACCATGGCGACAGCTCAGGTGAGCGAAGCTTTCACAGCATGGGACAGATTGCGAACTACTGCTTGCTGTAGCGCTACTGCCGTAGATCGTCTGCAGCAGTATATAGGGTCTCACCTCTCGCTATAATGTTTGCGCAGGGTGTCTGTTTTGAAGTTCGTCTAGATCGAACCCCGAGAAACCTGTTTGTTGTTTGAAGCATGTAGATTACAGCATCTAATGATCTCCCGCGTGTTTTGGCTGAGGCTCGCGGCCTGCTGCCGTGGGGTCAACTTTGAGCATAGATAGGCTTTTAGTCCTTTTAGGACCGCAGTCCCGTAGTGGGGACAAAACTACTCAAATTCTAAGTAATTCGTCCCCAAAACGAGACTGCGGTCCTAAAAGGGTTAATTAAAGGCTGTTGTATAGGATTTAGAGAGGCGTTCCTCACTGAGCACAATTGCTTTTTAGCCGTAAGTTCTTGAAAATTGTGAAACAAAATACCAACCCCGAGTTTTTCCACTCCCATAATTTCTCAAGCATGGGTTAATAATTCAGTATTTTTAACACAGACGATACCTGGTACCATGCGTGTCGCACATGTAGTGTGTACATACCCGTACGGTCTCGGGAAACTTGAGTTTCTGATTCGAGGTTTTTCTGTGGCTGAAAAATCCAACTGTAAATTTCTGGATTGTTTTCTTTGTTTTGAGCTTGAGATGGAGACTGAGCGCATTTTCTAAAGGTACTAAATACTGCTGTGCGGAATAATGGTTGTTATTGTTGTTTTTCCATTTGCCATCTCTCTGATTCCAATCACACCATTCACATACATACGCAGAGCTGATGACCGTTTTTTACGGGGAAGGCGGTGTAGATACTGGATACTGCCGACAATACAGTAGGAGTAAGTGTGCCACGGTATATTTTAGAAATTGACTTGAATTTTAGTATTTCCACAGCAGGGAAGGCATCTGTTTGATTCCCTATAAAGGGCTTCGGAATTTCTTCTGCTTTGGGTAATTTAGCGCTTCTGCTTTCTGCGCCACAAAAGGGTTGATGTGTTGGATGATCGTGAACCTACCGTATTACGGGGGGCAGAGTACGTAGAACCTACGGTACTCACAAAAATCTATACTTTCCCCTATTTTTACTAACAATATTTGGTCCTGTTTACTATGGTCCCCCGTAATAGTGCGACGTAGACACTATTATCTTGACAGTGCGTCGCGACTAGGGAGGCTGTCGGATCTATGTGTTGGATTATTTGTGAATCTATCGAAGTGCGGCGTCGACGCTACCATCACGACAGAGTCGCGCGGCGACTAGGGAGGCTGTCGATCATCACGGTCGCACGAATGTCTGATCGTTCGGATCTGTGTGATTCGTGAAACTGCCACTTACCTGCGGAGACTGCGGCGATAATTATGTTCCCCCGCCCGACGGGGATGCATAGTTCATTATGTGTGGGTGCCTTCCGAGGCTCCCAGGGTAAAGGGGGTGAGAGGCCAACTTGCCTACAGTCAACTGAAACTACACTACAACAATCAAATGAAAAAATTGGCATTGACTACTTTCCTCCACCTACTTCTTCACGTCCTGGGCCTCGCCTACCGCTCCTAGCGACCGAGCCAACGCGCCAGCCACCCGTGCAATCTCGGATGGTCACGGTAGATGGAAGAATCAGTCACGTATTACAAGGGGCAGCTCGCGGATAAATATTTTTCGACTGAACTGTCGATCTCACAGCAGCTGGGATATTTCTTTTGTGAATACTACTGCTATGCACCAAAATCTAAACGTGATTTAGATCAAGCATTAGTATTCAAATGTTCCTTACATTTCGAAACGAGTGGGACATTGACAGTAGTACAAACTGTGGAGATAGGCTTTCTTGAAGTTTGGACGAACTTGAATGAGCGAAGCGAGCAGGGCGAATGTTGATCGATCCTCTGTCGCCCACCCCGGCTGGTGAGGGGGCCAATGTAGTCGGTGAAAGACTCCACACAATGGACAGATATACAATCTACAGATAGATCATCTTCAGATAGATCGCCTACAGATAGACCATCCCGTAGATCACCTAGATCCTTACCTCTCGCCGCTGCTGAGATTTTGCGCAGGCTCTGTACGGGGCATCTGCGTGTCCAACTCAGGAAACTTGTTGTAGATCATGCAGGCTATACCGCTCCCACCCTAGAAGAACATGATAACTAGATCATACGTACAGAGCAGGAATAGACTTACCCCCTGGTGGAATATCTCTACCATTTAAGGCGGAAGGCGGAATCGATCGTTTGTCCGAGGTGCGAATGATTCCCTCCCTCCCTCCCTCCCTCCCTCCTTCCCTCCCCCTCCCCCCCCTCCCTCCCATCCCTCATTATTGTGATCTCATTTCTCTGTTCTGTACATCCATTTATTAAAATTTTATTTCTTCATCGCCGTCCTTGAAAACCAAAACCATGTAGGACTTCATCATCTGCGAGGTGCTGTCTGAGGACGAGGGCAGGTGCATCGACAGGCAGCCCACAACGGGCCGATCAATCCCCGAAGCGGACACAGAGAACCCGGAGCTCAACGTCACCAGCGTCAACATCGACGGAGAGTGGACTACGATAAAGTTTCAGAGGGAGCTGGGGACGCTGGATGCCGACCAGGACTACGACTTGAGTGGGGTGAGGGGTTATGCTTAATGTGGTTGTATGTAGTAGTAGTAGTAGTAGTCGCGTGCTGATAGTGAGTCTTCCAATGGTAGCTATTTAGGCACTCTGATTGGCCAAGAGGTAAATAGCACTACAAGCGGGTCAATCAACATGTAGTAGAGTATTTTCCAAGCCACGGAATCTCGAGCCGGCCGACTCAACCTACAGAGTACTCCCAAGCGCAGCATCAAAGCCGGCCGACCAGCCTAGAATCTTACGAGAGCATGGCACCCAAGCACTGCTCACTGGCTAAGGGTCTGGGGTCTGTCGGCTTTAGGCCAGCGGCAAAAATGCCCCCCGTAAATATTCATTAACAAGTCACGACTACTCCTCCTTCGAAACTTCTGTGTAGCGCCCCCCCCCCCCACGACCACCGCCTGGTCGGTGAAAACCCGACGTCCTTCGTCCTGGCAGTGTAACAGGGATGCGAGGTTCTATGACCATACGACTACATACGGCCATGCATGACATCAGTATATCCTCCCCGCCCCCCCGCCCCAAGGCATGGAGAACTCTAAACGTTGGTCATATTTGCTACTGCTGTGCTGCCCGCCCCCCCCCCCCCCCCCCGCCCCAGGATATTTATTTTTTCAGAAGTTGATATTATTTTGCTGCTGATGTGTTGCCCCCCCGTCCCCTCTCCCCCGCCCAGGACATCGAAAATTCGGATGCGGAAACATTGGTCATCTTCTCCTTCCGCACCGGCGAGGGCATCGGGCAACACCCCAACGCGAACCGGGGCGCCGCGACCGTGAACTTCTTGACGGGCGAGGTGAACGAGGAGTGTGACGATAACGACTTCGTGTCCCTCCACGGGGCGCTCATGCTCATCGCCTGGCTTCTCCTCGCCCCCTGGGGCATCTACTACATCAGGTGTGTATTCGTGAGGGGAGGCGTTTTCTAAGCGGGGGGGGGGGGGGGGGGGGGGCTCCGAGAGGCCAGGGATGTACCAACCGAGCACGCTCAGAGAGTGATATATCTGCACGTGAGTAGTTTTATGAAATGTACCGGTGTGGTGTGGATGCGGGTCTAAAGAGCGGGATTATATATATTAAAAAAAAAAGAGCGGGATAATAATAAAAAAGAGCGGGATATTAATAAAAAAGAGCGGGATAATAATAAAAAAGAGCGGGAGAATATTCTCGCGACAAAAAAAATGCAAGGCAAGAACCTCGTGTGCGTGTATAGTGGGGAGGAAGGCGAAAATAAGGACCCCATGTCTGAGTCATGACTACTAATACGGGGGTGCCATAGAAAATAGGGCCTACGGTATAATACACACGAAAACCTTTTCCTTGCCTTATTTTCCCAGACATAATTTTGGTCCTTTTTATTTTGGCACCCCGTAATAATACTAGCAGGAGGGAGAGAGAAAAGAAGGGTGAAGATCATTTGCTGAGATGAAGAAAACATCAAGTTAAGCGCAGCAATCTCTAATAACTTTCACGTGAGATGCCTGTTTTGTTCACGGCCGACGGAATTTAATTATGTATAGTCGTGGGCTCGACCGACGGAAACTAAATGGCTCAATGTGTTCGGAAGCAGAGAGAAGAGAAGAACGACCATACTCGCCCCGTGCTCCCTCCTAGCCTCTCGTGATAGGTGCACGAGTAGAGCACGGCACTGCTCGCTGCCGATTGATAGGCCTACAGTAGAGGCTAGGCCTACTGTTGTGGTTTCTGGAAAAAAAATAATAATGGTTCCTGTCTAGGGGCGCCCGCTTAACCCTATTAGGGCTGCAGCCCCATTTTGAGGATAAACCTGTCAAATTCCAAGTGGTTTGTCCCCAAAACGGGACTGCGGTCCTAAACGGGTTAAAAACAAAAAAGGTCAGAATGTGAAAAACAAACCGCACCACTGTATGTAATCACAGCACGAATTACAACATTTTTGGGGTTTTTTGTTTCCCCCCCCTCCCCCTCCCCCCCCCCCCAAGTTTGGATCACTTGGTTATAGAGACCCCCCCCCCCTTGTCTATTTTATGTAGGTTGGGTTGGCGTCGGTTGGCAACGAGACTGTAAAACATGCCGCTCTATGTGAGCTAGACAACCAGGGTCCCGCTTTTTTATTTTCTTATTTTTGGCGGTTACCCACAGCTGGTTGTCGAGTTAGATCATTTGTGCGAGGAAAGAACCTTTACTCTGCACAAGTGGGAATGATCATATCACGTAGTGTTCAAGGTAAGGCACCCAAGAGGCAGTTACATACAGGTAGTACTCCCATTGCTGTCTCTGGAAATGCCTACACCGGAAATTAAATCAACTCATTGCAGCTGTCATCCATATGCCAGCCCGCCTCACAAGCGGTTCTTAGTAGGATGCAGCTCACCCTCCATGCGACCCGCCCGACACCTTTCGGCGCTTCGCAAAGCTTGGTGCAAGCAATGTTTGCCTGTTCGGTGAAAACCCGACGTGCTCCGTCCCGGCATTGTAAGGATGTGAGGGTCTATCTATGGTCATACGACTACGGCCATGCATGAGATCGAGTACATCTCTCCTATCGAGTACACCCCCCCCCCCCCCCCTTTGCTAGGGGAAGAGGGGTCTCTAAAACCAAGTAGTCCAAAAATTGAGGGGGGGGGGCGGGGGAATGCCTTGTCTTAACTCGTCCAGTGACCACAGCGCTTCTTTCTGACCTTATTTTTTGTGTGAGGTGTAGAAAGAAGACTGTTCCGGACGCCCCCGGTCCCACCGATCACAATGTAGATAATTCACACCCGCGGGGAGGGCAACCTGATTGGATGAGATTGGTGGGGTATTAGACGAATCGTGCAGGCTTTCTGGAACCCACGAGGGAGCCGAAAATTTGTGCATGCCCTTAATCTTCCACACCTTACGTATTTGGTTCTGATTACTGTGTCCCCCCGCATGTTTTCCTTCTTTCTTCACTATCGATACCGTCTGTTTCCCCGCAATGACTAGAACCGGTACTAAATACTATTGCTGGTGAGTTAGTCTCTGAGACGTACATAGCCGGTGCGTGGTTTTTGTACACGTTAAACCCTGCGAATAACAAAGCGCGAGTAAAGGAACGAAACATGTGACTTTCAGAGGCAAAACGGACGCGTTTTCCGTTTTCCCCTTTTTTTTATTAACGTTTCTGACTCCTTTATTTTCTGGCGGTTTTTGTTTGCCCCCTGTTCCCGGATATTAAAAAAACAAAATGAAAAAAAAAACGTCCAGATTTCCTCTGTTTAGATGAACATTTCTTTTTCTTCTATATCTATATTTTTTCTTGTATTGTTTTTTCGTGTTTTTTCTTTTTCCGTTTTTGTTATTATATATATTTATGATTTTGGTTCCCTCTTCCCCCCTCTCCCCCCCCCCCCTCCCCTCCCTCCCAAGGTATCGAAAGGGCGAGACCATTGCCTGGGCCGGCTTCGAGTGGTACGAGATACACCAGGAGATAATGATCCTGGCGGCCGAGGCGGTGCTGCCGCTAGGCATAACCGCCGTCTTCGCCTCGGGGGGCAACCACACAACCCCCCACGCGCACTGGGGATACTACATGATCGCCGCCGTGTTCCTTCAGCTGTTCACCGGATGGATGCGCACAAAGGGCCTGGAGGCCAAGCACGCCAACTTTTCTCTCATGCATAGGGTAAGGGCCCTGGAAGGGCGGGGGGGAGGGGGCGGGGAGGGGGGGGGGGGGTACTCGATAGGAGAGATGTACTCGATCTCATGCATGGCCGTAGTGGTATGACCATAGCGGGAGGCGGCGGGGGGGGGGGGGGGGGGGGGGGTGGGGGGGGGGTTACTTCGACAGTACCTTCGTTCTAAGTGGGTGGGAAGGAGCCTGGAAGGGCGGGGGGAGGGGGTGCACTCGAAAGGAGAGATACACTCGATCTCATGGATGGCCGTAGTCTTATGACCATAGACCCCCGCACACCTACAGGGGGGTACGGGGGGGGGGGGGTTGTTCGACGCTAATCCTATGTCGCTTGGGCCTGGCTGGTCGCAGAGGTTGAACCCGCGTTTTTTTTCTGCCTCCTGTGTGAGTAGTTATGTAGGGTGAGAGTGGCGCTGCAAGTAAAGTCTGTCTCGGGCTATATATCGGGGATAAATCAAGCACATTTTTTTTTGTTGGCCCCCGGCTAGACCAAACCGCTGGTACAGCACCACCTTGACACTCTTTCTTTTAGACAAAATTTGCGCCCGTCCCACCCCCTGCAGTAATAGCTCAATCAAGTCACCATTCTCCTCTTCTCTCCTCTTCTCTTATCTTCTCTTCTCTCCTCTTCTTTCCGTGGAATGAAAATATACCTTGCAGTTCAACAAGCACCTGCACATCTGGGCCGGGCGCTTCGCCTACCTAGCCGGAGTGGTGCAGTGCTATCGTGGGCTCGAGCTCGTTGCTAGCAGCGACGAGCTCGTCTTTTCGGCTGGGGATGGCTTGGACCTTCAGGTACGTACAGTACATATATATATATATATATATATAATATATATGTATATATATAATATATATGTATATATATAATATATATGTATATATACGCACGTGATTTTCAGGTACGTGCAGTAGATATAAATGTATACGAGCGCGATTTTTGTTTTTTTTTTGTGTAGGGGGGATGAGAAGTTGGCCCTTTTTTTAGGATAAGTCGCCACCGACTATACTAGATTCGATTATTTAGTTGGCTGCGAGATGTTTTGCAGCTCGTAGTGTTAGCAGCGTCTTCTCGACTGGGAATGGTTGTTGGACCTTGAGGTACAGGTGTAGGTGTGCTTCAGTCATCGTGTGTACTTTTCTTTTGCTTGTTTTATTTTTTTTACCGAGGCATTTCTTCCACTCCAGAGTTATCGGAGCCTGTCCTGCAACCACGGACTGCATTGCATTGTGGCGATGAGTTAGACAACAGCAACAACAACCACAACAGTAGGTGGTTTTTGTTTTGCAGGAGATATGAAGTCGGTTCATCTGAGGATAAATCGCCGCCGACTCGATATTTAGTTGGCTAGATACTTTACAGCTCAGAATAGTGTCTTAGCTCGGCTGGGAATGGCTTGGACCTTGAGGTACCAGGGGTGGTTTTCGTTTGATGGAGAATGTGAAGTCGGCTCCTTTTGATGATAAGTCGCCGTCGACTTCAACATGTAGTTGGCTACGATTTGTTTCGCAGCTTGTATTAATACTTGTGTCTTCTTGGCTGGGGATGGCTTGGACCTTGAGGTGCAGTAGGTGATGTTTTGTTTTGAAGGGGGTGTGAAGTTGGTTGTTTTGATCATAAGTCGCCGGCGACTGTAGATATTTAGTTGGCCTCGATACGTTTATTTCCGCTTAGAATAGTGTCTTCTCGGTTGGGAATGGCTCGGACCTTGAGGTATAGGTGAGATTTGTACCTGGGGATGTCAAGTTAGTTGGTTCGAGGATAAATCGCGGCCGACTACTACTCAACTGTTGTACATGCGTGGATGCGTTGTGCGACTGGGCAGGAGATACCATGGAAACCCCGGTGCCCCTCTCTACTTCCTGCGTACTCCTTTGTTGTTATACGTACGTACGTCGTGCGGCTGGGCAGCTTCGCAGGTGCCCATGTCATTGGATCCCCGTGCCTCAAAATGCCTCCTTGCGAAGTCCACATAATGTGATACATGCATGCGTTGTGCCCCTTGCGTACATGCTGATGAACCCCCCCCGAACTCCGTATATACAGCATTCACACGTACGTACGCTGTGCGGCTGGACAGCTTCAGGTGAATAGCAATAATCCCGCCCTGCCCAAAAATGCCTCCTTGTGAACTCCTTATAATATGATACACGCACGCGTTGCGCCCATTGGGTGCATACATACTCTATAAAAAAAAAAAAAACTGCCTCCAACGTGTGCGTCCTCGCGAACTCGGTATAAGCGACACTCACACGTGCGTGCGTTTTGTACAGCTGGGCAGCTTCGGGTGGACGAAGGACATCGCCTTCCCGATATGGCTGGGGTTCATGGTGCTGTGCTTCCTCTGCTTGGAGTCACGCAAGCAGTACCGCCGCTACTTCGCCAAGGGCGCCGCCAACGTCTGCGGGTTCATGGAAGTGATCAACGAGGACCACGCGCTTACGCACGACAAAGCGCTGGCCAGGCTCGTGCCGAGGACCGAGGAGCTTCCGATCTACACCATGGCGGAGTTCAACGACAAGGTGACCGGAAGGTGGCGTGGCGTTATTTCAAAAACCCTGCCGAAAAAAAAAAAAAAGAGGCGTTCGGTATACGACACAGAGGTTCACCCTAAATTTTCTGCAGGCTCCTTCCTCACTCACTTGAGGCGCTCCATACCTCAACCGAAAACTGACTTCAGCAGAATTCGTATGGCATCCCGATGAAAAATCCCATTAGGCCGAGTATACCAAAACGTCATTTTTTCGGATCAAAAATCGGCTTTTTTTTCCCCCCGACGGTTTTGGGTCAAGGAAGAGCCCCGTCATTCAGGAAATATTTTAGCGGAAACTTGTTATTGATACCTCTATCGTAGAACGAACGCGTCGAAATCGCTTCTTTTTTTAAAAAAACCTTTTCATCCTTATTTGACCGCTACACCATCTCGGGCAGAGGTGATTGATTCCCCACTTCATGATCTATGGTAGATGGTTCCAAGGCGGAGCTGCTCCTGACTTATTACGATCCGTATGATCTATCTACAGTAGCTCATGTCGCCGAGTGGGACCACCCTGCACGACCTCTCACAGCGGCAGGTGATCCCGAACTAAAAATAAAAAACAGAGCATGATCCGTGCGAGCTGTGCCGAAGTTCCATCCGGTTCTGTGGGGTCTTTTTTTAAGGTCGTGTCACCAGTTGATTTCGGGAGTCGTCTATAGAATGGCAGTATGAAAAGACCTTGAGGGGTGTCAGTTAAATTGAATTGTCCTCCCACTCCCTCTCTCATCCCCCCCGATTATATATAGGTTGGGTTGGCGTCGGTTCCGGTTGGCAACGGCACTGTAAAACATGCCGCTCACTACGTGAGCTAGATAACCAGGGTACCGCTTCTTTTGTTTGTTTGTTTGTTTTTTGGGCGGCCGGTCACAGCTGGTTGTCGAGTTAGTTCATTTGTGCGAGGTGAACAGCCTTTACTCCGCACTAGTGGGAATGATCGTATCACGTGGCGTTTATGATAAGGCACCCAAGAGGCAGTTACACAGTACTCCCGTTGCTGCCTCTGGAAATGCCTACACCGGAAATCAAATGAACTCCTTGAAGCTGTCATCCATATGCAAGTCCGCCTCAAAAGCGGTTCTTAGAAGGATGCAACTCACCCTTCATGCGACTCGCCAGACACCTCACAGCGCTTCGCACTTGATGCAAGCAATGTCTGCCTGGTCCGTGAAAATCCGACATGCTCCGTCCCGGCATTGTAGGGATGCGAGGGTCTATCTATGGTCATACGACTACGGCCATGCATGAGATGGAGTACATATCTCCGATGGAGTACACCCCCCCTCCCTCCCACGCTCCCTCCCTCTCTCCCTCCCCTTCTCCATCGATCCATCCCTCACTCCCTCCGTCCCAACCCCCCCCCCCCCCCCCCCCGGTTTATGGTCACACGACTACGGCCATGCATGAGATCGAGTACATCTCTCCTGTCGAGTACACCCCCCCCCCCATCCCTCCCCCCCTTATCCCCCCCCCCCCCCCATCCCCACCCCTCCCTCCCTCCCTCCCCCCCTCCCTCCTACACATCCAGGTGTTAAACGGCCAAAGTTGGGCGCTGGTGGACGGTGCAATCTTGGACGTGTCTACTTTCTCGCAGAGGCACCCGGGGGGCGCGCGGCTTATCCTTAATGCGGTGGGAACGGACGTGACGCACGAGCTTCTGGGGCAGGAGCTCTCGGTGGGGCACGCCATGTCTTTCTCTCCCCACGTGCATCCGAAGGTATGGTAGGTCGGGGGGGGGGGGGGGTAGGGGGCGTGTTAGGGGCGGGGGTCATTTGAGCTACTGTCCCCTCTTTGGGACCCCCTGTTCAGAGGAACACCAGTGGCACCCAGAACAATGGTTGACAGCTTTTTGTACGTGAGTCCCCGGCGCTGCGGGTAAGAGTGGATTGAACATGTTGAGTCGTCCCCCCCCCGCCGTACGACCCGTTGCGCTGAAAACTCGGTCGTGTTTGGGCGGGGGTCATTTGAGCTACTGTCCCCTCTTTGGGACCCCCTGTTTGGAGGAACACCAGTGGCACCCAGAACAATGGTTGACAGCTTTTTGTACGTGAATCCCCGGCGCTGCGAGTAAGAGTGGATTGAACATGTTGAGTCGCTCCCCCCCCCCCTATAAATCATGCGGTGGCCGCTTCTTTAGTGAAAAATCGTCAACAATTGTCATCGAGAGTCCTCTCCGGGCGCGTTCCACGATAGAGGTAGAAGCACTTTTCCGCTAAAATGTTCCCTGAATGACGGGGCTCCTTAACCCAAAAATAGTCGGAATTAGTGCCAAAATCTTCTTTCGAAAAAATGACGTTTTTTGTGTACTTGGGCCATGGGATTCTTCGTCGGGATGCAATTTGATTTTTCCTGGATCCAGTTTTCGGGTGAGGTACGGAGCTCTCCTGAAGTGAACCTGAGCCTCAGAAAAAGTAGGGTGAACCTATATCGTATAATGCCTCAAACATGTCCCAAGCGGTCAGCGGTGTATCGGTGGAGACCATTGGAGGCCTTCGGGGCGCGAGAGGGGTGGGAGGGGGGGGGTGTACTCGATAGGAGAGATGTACTCGATCTCATGCATGGCCGTAGTCGTATGTATGACCATAGGCCCTCGCATCCCTACAATGCCGGGACGGAGCATATCGGGTTTTCACCGATCAGGCAGACATTGCTTGCACCAAGCTTTGCAAAAGCGAAACGTGAGGTGTCCGGCGAGTCGCATGAAGGGTGAGCTGCATCCTACTATTCTACAAGAACCGCTTTTAAGGCGGACTTGGCATATGGATGACAGCTTCAATGAGTTGATATAATTTCCGGTGTAGGCATTGCCAGAGACAGCAATGGGAGCTATGCAACTGCCTATTGGGTGCCTTGGCACAAACACTACGTGATACGATCATTCCCACTTGTGCGGAGTAAAGGCTGTTCACCTCGCACAAATGATCTAACTCAACAACCAGCTGTGACCTACCCGCCAAAAAAGAAAAGAAAAGAAAAGAAGCGGTACCCCGGTTGCCTAGCTCACGTAGTGAGCGGCTTGGGGGGGGGGGGGGGCATAGGAGTCTCGGAAGGTTTACTGTGAAGAACGGCTCGCCATATGTCCTCACCGCTCCCTGTATAGCTGCCGTGAGTGTCGTGTCCTGAGCGGCTGAAATATACATACCATCATGTCTTTCATCTTCGAAATAGATCTACCTCCCCCCCCTCTCCTAAATTAACTCATTGAAGCTGTCGATCATATACAAGTCCTCTTCACAGGCGGTTCTTAATAGAAGGATGCAGCTCACCCTTCATGCGACTCGCCAGACACCTCACGTTTCGCTTCGCAAAGCTTGGTGCGAGCAATGCCTGCCTGGTCGGGGAAAACCCTCGGGACGTGCTCCGTCCCGGCATTATAGGGATGCGAGGGTCTACGGCCATACGACTACGGCCATGCATGAGAGGGAGTACATCTTTCCGATCGAGTACACCCCCCCCCCCCCCCCCCCCACCCTCCCGCCGCTTCAAATATGTTTCCAACACACGTATATACGTGTACCGCTCACTGAAGTTTTATCCTTCGTTTGTGGTCGCAATGCCCGCGCTGTCCTGGGCGGCAGAGTGCCTGGGAGATCGTCCGCTCGCTGGTGGTCGGGTACGTGGAGGAAGACGAAGAGGAGAGCGCCCAGTGGGACCGCGAGAGCAAGGCACGGAGCTCGACGGTGAAGGCCGACGGCACGCGCATCCGCGTGGCGGGGAAGGAGATGCTGGTCATGGGGACGATGGGACACAGGGGGGTGCTCGCTGGCGATAACTTGGTGAGTAAGCCGAAGCCAAAAGGGAGGAGTTTGCAATGGAATGGTTCGATTTGAAAAAAAAATGAAAAGGGAGTCATTCTTACTACATTGGACAGACCTGATCAAGATCAGATCAGATCAGATCAGGTAGCTCTTTCCATGAGCTCCAGATAGTTGTTTCGGGGCAGCATATGCTGGACTTGGACAATCTGGCGGGAGAACCTCGGGATGGAATGGTTCATTTTTTATGACCGCCAAAACTCCCCTTATTTTGTTTATTGTTATTTCTCTTGCCATCCGACAATGTGCAGCATGATCTTCAACGTTGATCACTCATAACTTTCCCGAAAGAAGAAAACCTCGGAATCAAAAGGAAACCCATACACCAAGTCTACCACCCTTCTGTGCCAATTTTCGGCTCCCACGGATTGATTGCTTGGCTGTCTTTTTTTTGTTTTCTTTCTTTTTTTTTCATCCTCCGGCGGATCGGTAAAAGTCAAATGCTCAAGCTGCTAAAGCTTAGGGCCACCACCTTCAATACTTGAGCTCACCACCGTCAAAGCTTAACCCTTTTAGAGCCGCAGTCCCGTTTCGGGGACAAACCACTCAAATTCAAAGTAGTTTGTCCCCAAAACGGGACTGCATTCTTAAAAGGGGTTAAGGCCGCCACTTTCAACACTGGAGCTCACCACCGTCAAAGATTAACCCTTTTAGAGCCGCAGTCCCGTTTCGGGGACAAACCACTCAAATTCAAAGTAGTTTGTCCCCAAAACGGGACTGCAGTCTTAAAAGGGGTTAAGGCCGCCACTTTCAACACTGGAGCTCACCACCGTCAAAGCCTAACTCTTTTAGAGCCGCAGTCCCGTTTCGGGGACAACCCACTCAAATTCAAAGTAGTTTGTCCCCAAAACGGGACTGCATTCTTAAAAGGGGTTAAGGCCACCACTTTCAACACTGGAGCTCACCACCGTCAAAGCCTAACTCTTTTAGAGCCGCAGTCCCGTTTCGGGGACAAACCACTCAAATTCAAAGTAGTTTGTCCCCAAAACGGGACTGCATTCTTAAAAGGGGTTAAGGCCACGACTTTCAACACTGGAGCTCACCACCGTCAAAGCCTAACTCTTTTAGAGCCGCGGTCCCGTTCCGGGGGCAAACCACTCAAATTCAAAGTAGTTTGTCCCCAAAACGGGACTGCATTCTTAAAAGGGGTTAAGGCCACGACTTTCAACACTGGAGCTCGCCACCGTCAAAGCTTAACCCTTTTAGAGCCGCGGTCCCGTTCCGGGGACAAACCAGTCAAAATCTAAGTAGTTTGTCCCCAAAATGGGACTGCATTCTCAAAAGGGGTTGAGACCACCCCCACTTCTGAAACGTGCGCTCACCCGCCTCCAAAGCTCAAGGTCACGCCAGTTTTCATTATTCAGCGCGTCACAAACTCTCCCTCCCCTCCCCCCTCCCGTTTGGACTCCCCTCCCCCCCCCCTCCCCCCGTTTGGACTCCCCCTCCCCCCCCCCCCCCCCCGTTTGGATCTCGGGCTCTCTCTCGTCATTTGTGACATGCGCCCAGATCGAAAAGGCGAAACGGCTCAACGGCATCGCAACCATCCCCGACGTGCCGCCGAGCCCTGACATATTTGGACAGGAGCCTCCTGGGACGGCTATTCCTACCGTGGCTCGGTCCAGCAACAAAGAATTGGCCCACGTGAGTTTTGCTTATGGACGGCAGAGGCAATACGACAACCTCTTTTTTTTTCACTTTCTTTTTCTTTTTCTTTTTTTTCTGGAGGTACTCGCCTGAGGGCCCTCTCTGTTTGTTGTACTTCTCACCCTATGTAGGTGCTGCGTTTTGTTTCCTTAGAAGGCAAAAAGTACGTTCAACAAACCTTTTAGTGTGCGTGTACCTTAATCTGACTCTAATTTCAAGTTTTTTTTTCCCGCAATGGGAATGCCGCCCCCAAGGGGTTTAATTAACCCTTTTAGTACTGCAGTCCCGTTTTGGGGACAATCCACTCAAATTCCAAGTAGTTTGTCCCCAAAACGGGACTGCGGTCTAAAGGGGTTAAATCTAAAATGAGGAACCCTCTTATGGCCTTGGGTAGACAGCAAGGGGGGGTGGGGGGGAGAGGGCTGGTTTCCAGAACTGCTGGAAGGTTTTGCCAAATTATACCGAACAAACCTTCTTTTCTTTTTTCGGAAAGATGTGAGCTGGTCAGGCGAGAGAGAGAGAGGGAAAGAGAGAGAGAGTGTGTGAGAGAGAGAGAGCCGAGTCTTCCGAAAATGTGAAAAAATAGTTTGTTTGTTTGTTTTTGGCATCCCTTGTCGCTGTCTTTTTTTTTGTTTTTGTTTTCGGCCATCAAACGACGATCGATCGCAAGCCCCCCTTGTGACTTCATCTCAGCTAGCTCCCTTTGCCGTAGCGGTTGCGCCCCCACCCAATAACGCACGTTCGTGTGGTTGATTCTGATGTTGTTGTAGTTTCGGAGGTTTGTTCGATGGATGCCCAGCCCAGGCGTGACCGCGAATACTGTATATATACCAGGTATATTTATGATACACAAGGCGCTTCGCTCCGCGGGCGGCCTACGCCGCCCGCTACGCTTGCTCAGGAAGGGAAAAAGTACATCAAATTATGCGAAGTGACACGATTGAGTTTAGGTCGTAATTGCAAACCGGCGACTTGATAATGCCAAGAGTCCCGCCGCCATGCTTCAGGAAAAAACAGCTCCGACGCCAGCTCGAATGCCACATATGCGCTTCGCGTCGCGGATGTCGTACGTACGTACATACCCCAGGTAGGATACTGCTGTCTGTACTTATTTTCTTCTTCCGATATACTGTTATGTCTGTACTCGTATGTAGGAAGAAGGCGAAAGCACAGCACGGCACAGCAGCAAAAAAATGAAAATGAAACCGAAAACTCGGAAAGGGAAAAAATCCCCGTCCCCTCTCGTGTAATAATTTTCTGCCTGATTGGAACACCTTGCACCCGGTCAAAAAGAAGAAAAGAAAAAAACCGCACAGAAGAGCTTCTCTCTCAGCCTCGTACGCCGTCTGCCCCTCTCGCGACCACCTCGCTACCGATTCGGTCCGGGTAAAGCTTTTATCACTCTCTGCCACAATCAGCCCCGTCGCCCGCCTCGCGTGAAGCCCGGTGCTCACCGTGGCCGTCGTTCGCCAGCTCGACAACGTTGGTGTTCAAACTGCACACCTCCTTCTTTCAACTTCAGCGTGGTCGCAAAAATAAGCACCGTTTGAATTGTATCTTGCCCTCCTGAACGACCTTTATAAACTCGTACATACTCTATCAACAATCATAAATCGAAGCCAGACAAAGCCCGTTCATGCATCCCTCGTGTCTCGAGGCACACGCGACGCCTAGGCACGAAAGCGGCGACCGCGCTCCTTGCAACCTCCCCTCTACCCGCCAGCACCCGCTGACACCCGCGACGGCGCCGGGCTCTCCCGCCGTGCCGTACTCGGAGTACACGCACGCACACGAAACGAAAGACGAAAAAAGGAAGAAAGGACCGAGAAAACAAAGAATTGCTGGAAAGGTCCGGCAAGTAATGAAAGGAGGCGGTTTGGAAGTGGGAGCTCTGAGAGGCCAGGGATGCACCAACCGAGCACGCTCAGGGGTTGTGATCTAAGTATGTAGTCCTATATCGGGCTTCTCTCTCTCGAGGCTGTTGATTCTTCTTGTTGTAGTTTCGGAGGTTTGTTCGATGGATGCCCAGCCCGGGCGTGACCGCGAATACTGTTGTTGTTGTTGTTGTTCTCACATTAACTCACAATTCAATGCAGTCCGTGGTCGCAGGACAGGCTCCAATAACTCTGGAGTGGAAGAAATACCTCAAGTAAAAACAGAGGCAAAAAACAAAAAACAAGCATACGCACTCCACCACTGCGGACACCAGGGAAGCAAAAAGGAGACTATTAATAGCAGACAAAAACCTAAAAAAAAAGAAGATGAAGCTAAGCAAAAGAAAAACAAAAACAAAACTAAAACAGAAGCAGATAGCAAAACGCAAAAAAAAGGCAAAACGGACCATACTAACAAAGACACAAAGAGGTACAAACGGGAATGAAAGAAAAATGAAAGGGACAAAAAAGCGATAATCACGGGCGGGGGGGAAAGAAAATACCAAAGGCAGGCACTGGAGCATACAAACACGCAAAGTTGCCCAGATGGCACCATGCTAGTTACTTGGGTCCCAAAGAAAGGAGTGCATCATGACGATGATGGCCATAACCAGGCTTCAGTCTGTTGGGCAGACCGCCTCCCCTCCCCCCCCCCGCCATTCCCCCTCGTCCCCCTTTCGCCCCCCCCCTCTTCCCTGCCATTCTGCACACTCGCGTTGGCGTCAACGGCTGTGGTCGTGGTTGCAGCTATTCTATGCCGTTCTGCCGATGCCTCCTTCTCATCTGTATGCCATTTCCGCATGAAGGCCTCCGCCCCTTCCTCGACCCGTCGGAACCATCTGCCGGCTTTCTGTGCTGCCTCGCGCCACCCTTCGAGCTTGATGCCGAACTCCTTGAGGTCCTCCTCAAGGTACCTCATCCAGTCCCACTCCTGTCCTCCGGAGTAACCCTTACCCCCAACCATCTCCCCAAACATCACCCTCTTCGGCAGACGCTCCTCTCCCATTCGTGTCACAAAGCCCGCAAACAAGAGCCTACGTCTGCGTACCGTCGTCTCAACGCTTTCAGATGTTGTCCTGAGAAGCACGCTAGCATAGGATAGAATGTGGTCTTCGCGCTTTCGTTTTCGCCACCCGATGCATCGGAGGAGCATCTTGTGGTGGACCTCCCGTAGCCTACCGTAATCAGTCTTGCTCGGGCTCCAAGTAACGCAACCGTAGAGCAACGTTTCGATCACCTCGGCTCTCAGCATTCGCACCTTCAGGCGTAGGCGCACACCCGGGCGGTCATAAATTTCCATCTTATACCGTCCGAAGCATGCCCATGCCCTCTGGAGTCGACGCGTTACCTCGACACTTCTGCCCGTCCAATCTGCGCTGATAGCCCCGCCCAGATACACAAACTCGGTCGTTTGTTTGTACACTTGGCCGGCGGCGGTGACGGTGAACGGCACGTTTCCCCCATCTTTCGTTTGCAGACACATTATCTCCGTCTTGGCCTCCGAGACCGTCAGGCCGAAAGCGGCACATGCAGACACGATCACCGTCATCATCCTCTCCAGGCCGTTGGGTGATCTCGATACTATGCCTGCATCGTCGGCATAGAGCATAGCCCACAGTGTCTGGGCCTCTTTACCATTCCCCTGTCCGTCGGCGTGCCCGACCCGTGCCTTCCCCCTCTTCTTTTTCTTCTTCTCCTGCTTTTGTTGGAGTTGCACCAAGCTGTCCGTGATGGCTTTATCAGCAGCGAAACGTTTCTCCGCCACACGCAGCACCGCTGTAAAAAACATGTTGAACAACAATGGTGCGAGCACACACCCTTGCCGTAGGCCCTGTTTCACGTCGAACATATCTGAGCACTCGCCGTCATCCAGCCGCACGCATGCTCGCATGCCGTCGTGGAATTGGCGGATAACGGTGAGCATTCTAGGTGGCACCCCAAAGCGAGCCAAGACAGCCCACAGGAGGGTTCGGTCGACGGAGTCATAGGCTTTGGTGAGGTCGACAAAGCACATGAAGAGCGGAGTGTCCTTCTTCCTTGCCAATTCCTGCAAGCGTCGCACCACGAACATCATGTCGACCGTCGATCGTTCGGGCCTAAAGCCACACTGCTCCTCCGGCAGGATGCCTTCCCGTTCGCAATAGTCGCTGAGTCGGCGCGCGATGACTTTGAGGAGCACTTTGCCGGCATGCGCGACTAGGGAAATGCCACGATAGTTACCACACTCCGTCCTGTCTTTCTTCTTGTGCAGCACCTTAATCGTTGCATCCTTCCATTGCTGCGGCACGACCCCTCCCCTCCACACAGCGACGATAATCTCGTAGAAGCTTCCCAAGGTGTCCGAGTCTCCCTCGTCGGCCAGGACCTTCAGAAGTTCAGCTGGGAGACCATCAGGCCCAACCGCCTTGCGGTTCGCCATCGCCCTGATCGCGTCTTCCACCTCGTATCTAGACGGGACGTCGTCCAGCGGACTGCACGAGGGCCAGACCTTGAGCTCATCGACGATAGTCGGGTCGAGGGTCGATGACCTTGTGTTTAGCAGCTTATGGAACCACCTTACCCATCGTTCCCGGATGAGGCCTATGTCTCGTAGTAATCTACCTTCCTCGTCCCTGATGTACTGCGAATGGAAAGTCCTCTTTCCTTCCACATTCATCCCCTTAAGGTGCTTGTAGAACCCAAACTGATCACCTTCTTGGATACGCCTTTCGAGTTGACGGACGTAGTCCTCGAAGAACTTCTGCACTCCGTCCGTCCTCGCACGTTTGAGCTGTTTAGTGGCAATCTTCACAGCTTTTCGCTGTATATATACCAGGTACCTGGTACCAGGTATATATTATGATATATATCGGGCTTCTCTCTCTCTCTAGGCTGTTGATTCGACATCGATCGGAGGGTTTGCTGGCTTCTCGAGTGACCAGGCTCAAGGAGAGTTCCAGTCAGGTGCGCGCCCCCCACGTCCCCGCCAGAGTCCGGTTCCGTCCCACCCCTCGTGCCCGCACACGTGTGCTCCTGGTCACCCACACGGCGATTCTAATTTTTTTCACGCTGCGCCCATCTAACTGTGTCTCGCCGCTCTGCTGACTGTGTCTCGCATTTTTCTTTCATTTTTTCATTTTTTCGGGAGCACACGCCATGTGGTCCTGCTCCTCGAATCGCTCAACTTGATCTCGCTGCTCCACTATTAATATTACGGCGGACCATGGTAGATACCTGGTAGGACCTTATGTAGTTAGTAGAAACCGCTCAAACTATAGGGTTTTTGTGTGTACCGTGGGTCCTATTTAATATGGCCCCCCGCAGTACTAATGATCATCGTGTTTCGCTTCGTATGTCTGTCTGCCTGTCTGTCTGTCTGTCTGTCTGTCTGTCTGTCTGTCTGTCTGTCTGTATGTCTGTCTGTCTATCTGTCTGTCTGTCTGTCTGTCTGTCTGTCTGTCTGTCTGTCTGTCTGTCTGTCTGTCTGTCTGTCTGTCTGTCTGTCTGTCTGTCTGTCTGTCTGTCTGTCTGTCTGTCTATCTGTCTGTCTGTCTGTCTGTTTTTTTTTGTTTTTGTTTTTGTTCCTCATTTTTTTTAGCCTGTGCGGAAAGTTATGAGGAGCCCTGCCAGCAGCAAGAGGCTGCTCGAGCAGTTCCACGTGTGCCCGCTGCTCTTCCGCGAGAAGATGGGGGTTAGCAGCGGCATCGGCCGCGGCGACCTGCCCACCAGCCGCCCGGTGTACAAGTACATATTCTCGTGCCCGGGGCAAGCACAGTCAATAGTGAGAGGAAGTAGACATACTATTACGGGGGGCCATAGTAAATAGGACCAAATATTTGTTGGTAAAAATAGGGAATAATATACGGGTTATTATGGTTACCGTAGGTCCTATATACTTTAGCCCCCCGAAAAAAGAAGATATATATAGACTTGGGGAGTAGGTTTCCTTTGTATACGGAGATTTCTCCTCTCAGGAATGTTTCGATTGGTCAACACGTGGGAGCTCATGCTGTGCACATTATGGTCGGATGGCAAGCCTCATGTTAATAAATATAAATAACCTGGTATATATACATATAGCGCCACCTACTGTACATTAATAGTACGAGTATATATGATTATTTCTCTTGCCATCCGACAAAGTGCAGCATGATCTTCAACATTGATCACTCATAAACTTTCCCGAAAGAAGAAAACCTCGGAAACAAAAGGAAACCCATGCATCAAGTCCACCTCCCTCCCTTCTGTGCCAACTTTAGGCTTTTCTACGAGAATATATTGTGTGCTTGAACGAACTCCAACGTTTTCCCGTGCGACACTACGTGTACAATGGAATTTTAGACCCTGTGTTTTGTCGTTGTTGTGATATGCTGGACTTACACCAGGTATGTACGCGAGTAGGCGTTTTTGTGCCCCCTCTCCCCCCGGCGGTCAGGCACGGAGACCCCTGGAAAAAGAATGCGCGCTTGATTCTGTTGGTGGGGCGAAGGGTTAACCCCTTTTAGGACCGCAGTCCCGTTTTGGGGGCAAACTGCTCGAAATTTGAGTGGTTTGTCCCCAAAACGGGACTGCGGTTCTAAAAGGGTTAATGTCGCTGTCGAGCGCCCCTATCTCCCATCAAATGTGGCTTCAGCCTAAAAAAACATATACCTTGAATGTTGCTCCCCTGCTGCGAGGTTCAACGATCTCGATTTTGCTCATATGTTCACTTTAGGTATCCTCCACCCGAAACCAATTCCGTACGTGGTTACCGGTAACGATTGGTTCCCGGCAGTAATTAGTTACCGGTAATATTTTAACTCACCGGTGTTCTATCATTTACCTGGCCTGTCCTCCCCCTGCCAAAAAACGCCTCCACGTCGTCGGAGAAAGACAAGCCGAACGTTGGCACAGAAGGGAGGGAGGTAGACTTGGTGCATGGGTTTCCTTTTGTTTCCGAGGTTTTCTTCTTTCGGGAAAGTTTATGAGTGATCAATGTTGAAGATCATGCTGCACATTGTCGGATGACAAGGGAAATAACAATTATTGATAATACTAGTGATTGTGTTGGAAGTCGTGTGAGTTCCATGTTTTTTTTTTCGTTGAACAGGCTATATCTGTACCCTGCATGAGACCGTATAAAATCTGCAGTAAGTAGCCGCGATCGAAGTATCACACACAGCTTGCAAGGTTGAGGTTCGACGAAACCCTCGAATTTCACGGCTTTTGTTTCTGAAGGTTACGAAAAGCACTATTACGGGGGACCATAGTTAATAGGACCAAATTTTGTTAGTAAAAATGTTTAAATATATAGGTTTTTATGTATACCACAGGTCCTATTAACTATGGTCCCCCGTAATATTACGGGGGGCCACATCGAATAGGACCTACGGTACACACAAAAACCTTTTTATGTTTCGCTATTTTTGCTAACAATATTTGGTCCTATTACCTATGGTCCCCCGTAGTAGGCAATAGGCCCCTACCACCCCAATGGCGGAGGGACCGTGGTTCGGAACTACTGCAACGACGGATGAATCAATGTGTTAAAAGCCTGTGCCGCAAGCTCCTGTTGCCTGTGGTGCTCTACAGGTGTGCCATCCCGCACGTAAACGTCCTACTGCTGTACGCAAAACCCTTTAAAAATATTGAATCGGTCGACATCATGTGGCCCGCAGTTAGAAGAGTGTCATTTTTTATCTTTTGTTATTATTATGCTCGCCATCCGACAACGTGTATTAATACTAGTGTTGTCCTAAAAAACACTAAAGGAACAGAAAGTGAAAGAATTCGCCGGAGAATAAAAGCGCGGCAGTTTCATCTTACGACAAAATCAAAACCGACGTGACGCTCGTGAAGACAACCGCAACCAACATCCTTCCTTCACGTCTACCTGGTATGGTTTTTTTTTTTCATTCCCTTGTCTTTCCGTCGGTAACGTTTCGTCGAGTTCCGGTTCAGAGCAGCCTTCTGATTTATAGGGGACGCGCGACAGTAGCCCCGCGCTTCTTTTGTGGCAACCGAACCTCCCGTGCGTGCGTCGTTCGTGCCTAACTGTATGAGCAGGTCAGGGCCGTCACGGGGGTCTGCTACTTCAACATGCGCGCCCACGACCCGAAAAATGTCAGTGCGGTTGGTTGCACGGTAGGAGCAGGATTTTTGCCAACCGCGTTTCGCCAACGTATCACAGGGATCACAGCGGCTCATCCACCGACCCCGCGTGCTGTTTGCTCCACACGGGTCGCCCCGCGACGGCTAGCAAAAGCGAAGACCATGTCCCGATTCAGAATTGCACGTAGCTACACACAAACCACCCCCCCCACCCCCCCCACCCCCCCCCCCATATTTTATATAGGTTGGGTTGGCGTCGGTTGGCAACGACACTGTAAAACATGCCGCTCACTACGTGAGCTAGACAACCAGGGTACCGTTTTTTTTTTGTTTTTTTTTGGCGGTCGCCCACAGCTGGTTGTCGAGTTAGATCACTTGTGTGAGGTAAATAACCTTTACTCCGCACAAGTGGGAAAAATCGTATCACGTAGTGTTCAAGGTAAGGCACCCAAGAGGCAGTTACATAGTACTCCCATGGCTGTCTCTGGAAATGCCTACACCGGAAATTAAATCAACTCATTGAAGCTGTCGTCCATATGCAAGTCCGCCTCACAAGCGGTTCTTAGTAGGATGCAGCTCACCCTTCATGCGACTCGCCAGACACCTCACGGCGCTTCGCGCTTGGTGCAAGCAATGTCTGCCTGGTCGGTGAAAACCCGACATGCTCCGTCCCGGCATTGTAGGGATGCGAGGGTCTATGGTCATACGACTACGACCATGCATGAGATCGAGTACATCTCTCCTATCGAGTACACCCCCCCCCCCCCCCCCCCGCCGCTCCCCCTGCCCTCTGTTCCTGTGCGTTCTGATGCGAAAATGACGTGCCCGCCACGACCCGCCTTCCCAAGCGTATTATATCGGACCCGAACTCGCCCCCAATCCAACCCAAACCCCAACCCAAACCCCAACCAAACCCAACCCAATCCAACCAAATCCAAACCCAACCCAACCCGACAACAGGGTCTCATCCAGCGGTCGTACAACGCATTCGCGGTTCGAGTGCTGGACACAGGACCCGCCACCCCCGGAGGAGGGATCAAGGGAGGAGGCGGTACGGGGGCGGGGACGCGCAAGGTGACCCCCGCCAGGCAGACCGAGGAGGGGTGTCTGTGCATCGAGATGCGCATCAGGCTCTACCGAGACGGCGCCATGAGCAAGCTGCTCGAGGAACTGGCAAAGGTGCGTGAGAGGGTATAAATATATATACATATATATATATATACCTGGTATATAAGGTATACGGTATACGGGATTTGTATCCTGCATGAGGCCTTATAAAACCCGCGGAGTACTCCTGCTTGAGGTCCTATAAATGACACCCGTGGTACGCGCGATCGACAGCGCCTCCGACACAGCTTTGGCGCAAGAAGAGTTTCGACGCGAATTCCTCGATCTCAACTCTGTTGCTTTAAATAGATAAATAGATAGATAGATAGATAGATAGATAGATAGATAAAGAGATAGATAGATAGATAGATAGTTAGATAGATAGATAGATAGATAGATAGATAGACAGATAGATAGATGGATAGATAGATGGATAGATATAAAAACAAAAATATAATATATACATACGTTATATATAATATTATGTTTAGCTTAATTAAATATTGCACTACTGACAAAATGGGTCCCACTCTAATTCCAAATGTTTTGTCCGATGCGTGCTACTGTACGCACTCCTCGTGGGGGGGGCAAAACGATTGTCAACCCCTTCTGTTACGGGGAACCATAGTGAACGGGACCAAACATTGTTTGTAAAAAAAGGGTAAATATATACCGGGTACTTGGTACCTGGTAGATTTTTGTGTTTGCCGTAGGTCCTATTTTACTATGGTCCCCCTGAATAGTACCGCATTCATTCCATTCATTCCCGTTGAGGGGGCAGTCCGCTCATCGTTATGTTGTCGTTGCTGTTGTTGACATTTATTTTCTGGTCTTGCCAATTTGTGGTCGTTGACGAAAACGTTGGTGGCTGATACGCACCGTGTATGATATAGTCGTTGACAGTCGGCCTCGCCCTTTTTGGGGGTACAACTGACACGAGTTGATCGTTGGTATACAACCCGTTGACATCCCATTCACCCTTTTTTTCAAGGCCACCGTTGTTGCGCTGCTTTCGTCCTTCCGTGGTTTTAGTTTCTCGGTTGCACCGCGTGGCCACAATGTGACGGTTGACTCAATTTGACAGCGTTGGCATGGCCCCTAAAATTGCCGGTGACATCCGGCCTTGTCGAGCTCTGCACCCGCATGATCGTTGACACGATTTTGACCGTTGGCATATAGCCTACTCAGAACCGCTGACAACAATCGGTTCTTTCGGTTTTTGCGCCGCGTTTTGTTCTGGCAGGCCACCGACAACCCCGCTGTTCAGCTGCAAGGCCCGTTCACCATACAAAAGCTGATTCCGCCCCCGGCTCACCGCAACGTCGTCCTCATCGCCGCCGGCACGGGCATAAACCCAAGTACGTCCCCTCTCACCCCACACGAACATCCAATACTGCCTCGTCGAAAATTTTTGACCCAAGTACGTCCCCTCACACCCCACACGAACATCCAACACTGTCTCGTCGAAACCCTTAACCCAAGTGCGCCCCCTCACACCCCACACGAACATCCAAACACTGCCTCGTCGAAACCCTTCACCACATGACACCTGCACAGATAGATGGTCGACCCCCCCCCCCACCACCACCACCACCCACCTCAACCGTCGCGTTACGTGGACGTGCAGCAAAACCCTTGCAGAGGCACTGAACAACGTACTAGAGTAGAAGAAACATCAGCAGGCGAACCGAATCGAGAGAGATAGTCAACACACACCCTTGCGGGATTGGCTGCTATGCATTGCTCAAACGTCTCCACAATGTGTGTTTTTTTTTTACGCACGCGCGCCAGAGTGCGAGGGGAGCCGTGTGTGCGTACCGCCTTCTGTAGACCGGTTATCTTAACAGTATCGTGGGTTGGCGGGGGGGGAGGGGGGGTGGCGGGGGCGGGGGCGGGGGAGGGGGGGGGGCGGCGGGGGGGGGGGGGGGGTGTACTCGATAGGAGAGATGTACTCGATCTCATACATGGCCGTAGTCCTATCACCATAGACCCTCGCATCCCTACAATGCAATGCCGGAACGGAGCATGTCGGGTTTTAACCGACCAGGCAGACATTGCTTGCACCAAGCTTGGCGAAGCGAGACGTGAGGTGTCCGGCGAGTCGCATGAAGGATGGGCTGCATCCTAGCTAAAAACGGCTCTTGGGGCGGACTTGCGTATTGGGGGGGGGTGGAGGCTGGAGATAAATTCCGCTCACTTGTTGAGAGTTTGCGACGATCCCTTATGCCACGGTGCCCACTCCGGCGAATAAAGTGAGAAAAAAACAATTACCTCTCGCTATCTTCCCATATGCGCACTAAAAGCCGTACCTCGCAGCTCCTCCGCTCGAAGCTTGACGAGTTTCGGTTTCGGCTTTCGGCTTCCTCGACGCCGAAGATAGATCGCTTCGCCCGCCTCGCCCTCGCGGTGCCTCTTCTCGCTCATGCTACGATGAAACCGGTTTCATACCAACCCTTTTTCAGTTCGCACTGGTGACAGAAATATCACGCTATTTCCGACTATTATTGCCCCCGAAACGGTGTTTTTTTTTTCAAGACAAAACAGAAATGTTCCAGCCTCGATGCGCTCGAAAGGACTATCGTTGATATTTAGCCGTTCTTTTTTTGCCCCCCCCCCGCTCCATTTTCCATTTTTTTTTGCAACGGCGATCGTATCTGGCTGACTTTGCTTCTTCCCTCTCCCCCCCCCCCCGCGCCTTTTCCGTCCCCCGCGTGTGATGTCGGTGTGTCGCTCGCCTGTGGTGCCGTTCATGGGGCCGTTCTTGGCGCCGTTCTTGGCGCCGTTCTTGGCGCCGTTCTTGGCGCTGTTCTTGGCATTTTTCTTGGTGTCGTTCTTGGCACCGTTCTTGGTGTCATTTTTGGCGCTGTTCTTGGTGTCATTATTGGCGCTGTTCTGGGGCGTCCTTCTTGGCGCTGTTTTGGGCTTCATTCTTGGCGCTGTTCTTGGCGCCGTTCTTGGCACCGTTCTTGGTGTCGTTCTTGGCACCGTTCTTGGTGTCATTCTTGGCACCGTTCTTGGTGTCGTTCTTGGCACCGTTCTTGGTATCATTATTGGCGCTGTTTTTGGCGCCGTTCTTGGCGCTGTTCTTGGCGCCGTTCTTGGCACCGTTCTTGGTGTCGTTCTTGGGGCCGTTCTTGGCGCTGTTCTGGGCACTTTTCTTGGTGTCGCTCTTGGCACCGTTCTTGGCGTCGTTCTTGGCGCTGCTCTTGGCGTCATTATTGGCGCTGTTCTGGGGTGTCCATCTTGGCGCTGTTCTTGGGCCCCATTCTTGGTGCTGTCCTTGGCGCCATTCTTGGCGCTGTTCTTGGTCGTCATTCTTGGCACCGTTCTTGGCGCTTTGTTTGGCGCTGTTCTTGGGGTCATTCTTGGCGCCGTTCCTGGCGCCTTTTTTTGTTTGCTTTTATTGAACCTCAACCGTGGGCATTTGCCGCCGACCTCCGGTCTCGGCTGGCAACCTCGTGCCCCGCGCGGCCGTGGTGTCATCCTTCGGTTTTGCTATCAACTTCGACGACTTTTTTTTTTCATCGCGGCCGACCCTCCGGCGGTCTCCACTGCTGCTGTCAACGCGTGCGCTTTGGCCAATCACTCCCTAACAGTGGTCCAGCAGATGCGAGACTACCAGGCCCTATCTAGTTCCAGGTGGGCGAGGCTGCTGGGTTCGATTTTGCCTCACTTGCTAGCTTGCGTGGTGTGCGCTACCGGCAGAGGCACTCACGACCAGTCGCAACAGCAACAGCGAATATCAAGAGTATCAACGTGTTAAGCAGCCTGAGTTTTCGAGCTTACGAAGTAGTTCCCTTTTTTTTGTGTTTTCAGTCTATGCATGAGCTCACACTCGCGCGTGTATCGTGCGACATGCGCTGTTTTCATGCGGTGCACACATTTTCGTGTATACCTACGCATTATTGGGCTGTTTGTGTGTCGCCAACGAACCACGGCTGGGGTTTCCATTTTTTTGTTCAATATTCTTCTACCGGTAAAGCTTCAAGCGAGCAAGTACCGCTTGGTACCGGGGGGGCGTAGTGATCAGGACGAATCATACACGCACAAACAGCTACCAGGTATATATATTTATATTTGGTCCTGATTACTCTTGCCCCCGTAAGAGCACGAGTGATACTGTCATTACTTGTTTCAGGGCTTCTGTGTAAATAGCGCATGTATATACTGAAGTATGTCGTGTTGGGCGAAACGTTTTTTTTTTTCAAAGTAAAAGATTTCGAAATCGTTTGGAAGAGATATTGAGCTCCTATTTAGTAATGTGAGGAACTGAAAAAAAGGGCACCACCCCTGTAAGACACCACCCCCCCTATAAGGCACCACCCCCATAAGAGGTACCACCCCCAAACACCACCCCTGTAAGCCACCACCCCTATAAGGCGCCACCCCTGTAAGGGACCACCCCTGTAAGGCGCCACCCCTGTAAGGGGCCACCCCTGTAAGACACCACCCCTGTAAGACACCACCCCCCCTATAAGGCGCCACAACCCCTATAAGGCGCCACCCCTGTAAGGCGCCACCCCTACAAGGCGCCACCCCTATAAGGCACCACCCCCATAAGAGGGACCACCTCCATAAGGCGTCACCCCTATAAGGCACCCCCCCTACAAGGCGCCACCTACCCCTATAAGGCGCCACCCCTGTAAGGCGCCACCCCTATAAAGCACCACCCCTATAAGAGGGGCCACCCCCATAAGGCAACACCCCTATAAGGGACCAGCCCCATAAGGTACCAGCCCCATAAGGGGCCACCCCTATAAGGGGCCACCCCTATAAGGGGCCACCCCTATAAGGGGCCACCCCTATAAGGCAACACCCCTATAAGGCAACACCCCTATAAGGCAACACCCCTATAAGGCAACACCCCTATAAGGCAACACCCCCATAAGGCGCCACCACTATAAGGCGCCACCCCTATAAGAGGGACCAGCCCCATAAGGCTCCACCCCTATAAGGCACAACCCCTATAAGGCAACACCCCCATAAGGCACCACCCCCATAAGGCGCCACCCCTATAAGAGGGGCCAGCCCCATAAGGCGCCACCCCTATCAGGCGCCACCCCGATAAGGCGCCACCCCGATAAGGCGCCACCCCTGTAAGTTAACACCCCTATAAGGCACCACCCCTGCCGTATGCATATTTTTCTTTTTTACTACAGTACTTTCGGCTGTATGTGCACACGTTTTTCACAACAAAGGCTTTCGTTGCGGTCTACCAGGTGTATATACATATATATATATATATAATACGAAGTATATATATATATATGCACACATTCTAGTACGACCTTTACTGCTTTCGATGTCCACACTTACTTACGTGCGTACGAAATGCCTTGCTCGTCTGTTTGCGTGTGTTCTCCACCATTATCATGCGCGCACATTTTCCTCGTGCGGCTTGTTGCGCTGTTCTCGGCGCACACGTTTTTTTTTCGTACCTACTTAAGAAGTGGCGTCGTTTTCTGATTTCAGCACATTCGCCTTATCTGTCCGCCAGCTGCGTTCTGCAGTCGACCTCGAAATCAATCGACAAAACGACGCAAGAGGCGGGACAGAGTGTGTGGCGAACGTCTTAAAGACTCGTATTCCGTCGCTCTCTCAACAGCTGCCTCTAACGGTTGTTGGCCTTCGCGAGGACAAAGTCCTCTCTTTGCAAAGCGAAGCTTCCGCCCTCCGTCCTCCACGCTATGCATGCTCTTCTCCCGATCGTTTCGCCTCTGTCGGTTGCTGCTGCCGCCGCCGCCGCCGCCGCCGCCGCCACCGAGATCGCAGCCTTTCCGTCGGTCTTACCGACAGACTCAATCGGGTTGCGCTGTGCTGCCCGAAAAACAGGGATAAGACGCCCTGCGCGAAATCGAGGATCGTCCTGGTATGGCAGTGCGCCAACGAGGCTGAGCTCTACGGCGGTGACGAAATCACAGCCATGCAGGCGAGCGGTGGAGGGGGGGGGAGAGGGGAAGGGGGGGGTGGCGGGGGCGTACTCATTTGTTGCTTGCCTTAGTCATTTGATCACTGAGGGGGTGGGGGGGGGGGGGGGGGGGGGAAATACTCGATATAGGAGAGATGTACTCGATCTCATGCATGGCCGTAGTCGTATGACCGTAGACCCTCGTATCCCCTGCAATGCCGGGACGGAGCGTGTTGGGTTTTAACCGACCAGGCAGACATCGCTTGCTCCAAGCTATTGCGAAGCGAAACGTGAGGCGTCCGGCGAGTCGCGGGGAGGGTGAGCTGCATCCCACTAAGAACCGCTTGTGAGGTGGACTTGCACATGGGTGACAGCATCAATGAGTTCATTCATTTCTGTTTTGGTCACTTCAAGAGACAGCAATGGGTTTACTATGTAACTGCCTCTTGGGTGCCTTACCTTGAACACTATTAATACGTGATGCGATCAATTCCCTTGCGTGCAAAAAAAGGTTATTTACCTCGCACAAATGATCTAAATCGACAACCAGCCTTTGGGCGACCGCCAAAAAATAAATAAGGAAAAAAAAAGCAACGGTATCCTGGTTGTCTAGCTCACGTAGTGAGCGGCATGTTTTACAGTGTCGTTGCCAACCGACGCCAACCCAACCTATGTGAAATTTGTTTTTGAGGGGGGGGGGGGGGGATTGTTTCCTCGGCCTTCAACTTTTTTTTTTTGTTTCTTTTTCTCCCCACCCTCTTCATTTCGTTCGTGTTTTTTTTTAATTGCAGGCGAAGAGCAGCGGCCTGATGGAAGTGACCGTCCTCATCAGCGGGGACCAGCGGAGACGGAACATCCCCGGCGCCGCGTTCATGAAGGCAAAAGAGACCTTGCTCTCGGGGGCGCGGGCTCTCCTCTCGCCCGCCTTCTCCTCCCCCAGCAGCTCCGTGCACGTCGGGAGGTAAAAATCTTATTATCATCAACAACACCTGGTGTTCGCCGTCTTTGTTTTGTTCCTCCTTTTTTTCATATTTCGAGCTAATCCGATTATATACACGAGTATATGTAATATATACTGCTATACCTGGTATTATATATCAGGGTGGACAATCTTGCGGAAGGCCACCGAAACGCCCCCACGGCGACCGACCAGAGCAAAACGAATGCATAGTTTTGTTTATATATATATATATATATATATATATATATATATATATATATATATCCCTGGTATATAAATATTCCCCGGCGCCGAACAAAAATAGGTAAGGAGACCTCTTTCGAGTTTTCAATACATATAGTGGCCCGATTGGTCCGACGAACATAGATATATACATCCTGCGGCCTGAAAGGACTGACGAACATGTATATATATATATATATTTCCGGACCAAAATAGAAAAAAAATCGGTCTACTATCGTATGTATGCCGTCTTGTAGCCGGTCTCTTCGGGCCAAAAGCAGCTGAGATCAACGGCGGCAGTCCTGTTGAATTCTGTTTCCGAAAAGTCCCTCCACTCGCGAATAGTACAAAGCTCTCGCGAATCAGGGTTGACAGTCTTGCGAAAGGCCACCGAAACGCCCCCACGGCGACCGACCAGACCAGAGCAAACGAATTTATAGTTTTGTTTATATTACGGGGGGGGGCATAGTTAATAGGACCTACGGCACACACAAAAACGATATGTTTCGCTGTTTTCACCAGCAGCAGTAGTATTTGGTCCTATTTACTACGCGTTCTACGATAGACGTATTAGCACAATTCCGCCAAAATGCTTTTCTGAATGACAGGGTTCCTTAACCCACAAGCTACGGAATCACAATCTTGTTTCGACGAATGGCGTGTCTGTATACCTGGGGCGTGGGATTGTTCGTCTAGATGCAATTTGATTTTCCTCTGAAGTCAGTTATTTGGGTGAGGTGTGGAGCTCCTCTATTAATAGTGAGGAGCCTCAGAAAATTCAGGGCTAGTCTAGTCTATCGTAGAACGCCTCTTGCCCTCCTGTTTTTTTTTTGCCGTATTTTCGTATTTTTTCACTCTCGAGCGAGACGCTACCCCTCGCAAGCTTACTTTCCAAATCAAAGTGCGTTAGGTTTACCGAGGTCCTTCTAATCACATCGGGCAATGAATGTCATCTTATTATGTTGGCCCAATCAATCTGTCGGCGACTTCTGTTGAGGAAAATCCCCTATTTTTTTGTTCGCCAGAAATCCTCCTGTTTTTCTTTTTCTCTACAGTACAAATGTATCTGTCAGATCTACGAGTAGATATTGATATATTGATATTAATATGACTGAGGACCATAGTAAATCGGACCAAACATTGTGAGTTAAAAATAGGTAACTATATAGTTTTTTGTGTACCAGGTATAACATACCCCTAGGTCCTAATAACTATGCCCCCCCCCGTAATAGCGTAGTTTCAGATAATTTGCTCTGTTTTTTTTTTTCAAATCCCCCCCCCCCCCCCCCCCCGCCTCCCTTCCCTTTTTTTACCTCGTGATGACAAGTCTTCCACGTTTTCGAACAACTCACAAATCTGAATGTTTTTTTTTTTTTTTTTTTTTTCATAGCTCTGTCGCAACATACTTCTGCTGCTCTGTACGCACGTTCCCCGTCCCCTGTTCCCTCCCTACATGTGCTGCTGCTGTGTGTATCGTATTCCGCCCCCGCCCCTATGGTCTACCGTGTGCGATCTATCCCCGCCCCCTGCCTCCCCCCCCTGTGGAGTGCAGCCACCCCCCGACACCGAAGCTTCAACAAAATAACACACCCTGCGACACAGAGGAGACGCCGACGAGCTCTCCGTTTGCCGCGAAGCAGAGGTTCCGTGAGCCCCGGGTGCTGCTATTAATATATTTACAGTGTACGCTAGTGCTAGTTTTATAACAAGGCAGCACTCACTGCTGCAGTGCGTAAGGAACACGGAGTAAAAGCTGTACACATGATAGCACGTTTATTTTTTCGCCTGGCGACCCCCCACGTTTCGATATCCAGCCAGCGGGAATCCCGGTGCGAAATCGTAAGGTATAAAGAGGAAAAAAAAAAAAAAAAAAGCGAAACTGTGTGTGAGAGATTAAAAAAAACAATCAGGGTTTTTCGCGGTTCATGATCCGACCCGCGGGTCGGGTCGCATTGTTTTTAAGATGTCACGGATCGGGTCGGGTCCGGTCGGGTCGGGTCAGGAAGTGTTCAAACTCTCGCGGGTCGGGTCGGGTCAGGTCGGGTCAAGAGGTGATGAAAATCTCACGGGTGGGTCCTATTGTCTTGCGTGTTTTTTGTATACATAAAAATGCGTTATAAAGCATTAATTAATAAATTGCCAATTTCGACAAAATTATGACGACAGCGCTGACCTAGTTTATTTATATACGTACACTTCATACGGTGTGTACGTATGCACGGAAACCTTCTTTTTTTTTTGCGTGTTTGCCCAGGTCGCAGCAAAGCGCTAACGACGTGGTCATAGTCTCGCAGCACAGCCCTATCGACGAGAACGGAACGACATCGTTCGGTCCGGCCGCTGGGCGTGTCCTGTCTGCCGGCGGGCCGAGCGTGGGCAGCAACCTTAGCGAAGATCGGAGCCGGAGCCGAAAAAAAGGGTGCTCGAAGGAGGGTGCTGTCGAAGCATCTCGAGCGGGTGCGTGTGGGGGGGGGAGGGGAGGGGAGGGGAGGGGAGGGGAGGGGAGGAGAGGGGAGGGGAGGAGAGGGGAGGGGAGGGGAGGGGAGGGGAGGGGGGGGAGGAGGGGAGGGGAGGGGAGGGGACGGGGCGGAAATAAAGGGAAAACAGAAAAACGGAAATTAGTAGGAAAGCGCATACCTTGTATAAAATAGAAGGGGTGGAAGGTAACACCAAAAAAGTAACGGAAGAAAAACAAAAAAAACAACAACTAAAACTCGAGCCGGTTTTAGCTCACGAAGAGGAGAACCGGCGAGACGAAAGGAAAGGAAGCGAAATCGTGGCCAGTGTGTATGCGCATGCTT